>CAMZMU010000038.1:48097150-48236507 GCA_947311845.1 Poa pratensis
TGCTTGATACGTCTCCAACGTATCCATAATTTCTGCTATTCCATGCTTATATTATACCATTTGCTACATGTTTTATATACACTTCGTATCACTTTTATGCATTTTCTG
This sequence comes from Poa pratensis, assembly GCA_947311845.1. Taxonomy (NCBI): domain Eukaryota; kingdom Viridiplantae; phylum Streptophyta; class Magnoliopsida; order Poales; family Poaceae; genus Poa; species Poa pratensis. Next base: position 48,097,259 of record CAMZMU010000038.1, read on the forward strand.
GGACTAACCTATTAACAAGATGCCACAGTGCCAGTTCCCTGTTTTCTGCTGTTTTTGGTTTCAGAAAGTTACTTCTGGAAATATTCTCGGAATTGCACGAAACAAAAGGCCAGTCCCTATTTTTCCAGCACGTACACGGAGTCCGAAGGAGAGACGAAGAGCCACGAGGTGGCCAAACCACACTGGCGCGGCAGTGGGCCCAGCCGCGCCCCAGGTGGTTTGGGCCCCTCGGGGGTCCGCCGACATCGCCCCTTCGCCTATTTATTCCCCGAGACGCGAAAACCCTAAAACACCGAGCCTTTCATCCAGAACATATTCGCTGCCGCCGCCGTCGTCAACCCTAACTCGGGGGGTTCTGAAGCTCTTCCCGGCACCCTGCCGGAGAGGGGAATCATCACCGGAGGGCTCTACATCGCCATGCCCGCCTCCGGAGTGATGCGTGAGTAGTTCATCCTTGGACTATGGGTCCATAGCAGTAGCTAGATGGTTGTCTTCTCCACTTGTGCCATCATGTTTAGATCTTGTGAGCTGCCTATCATGATCAAGATCATCTTATTGTAATGCTACATGTTGTGTTTGCTGGGATCTGACTTATATTGATACCTATGTGGAGCTGAATATTATATTATCATGTCTATGTCATTTGTGATCTTGCATGCTCTCCGTTACTTGTTGAAGCCTTGGCCACGTGAATACTTGTAACTCCAAGAGGGGGTATTTATGCATGATAGTTGGGTTCAACCTCTATTTAACCTGGGATAGTGACAGCAAGTTCTAAGGTTGTAGATGTGTTGTTGCCACTAGGGGTAAAACAGCAATGCTTTATTCAAGGATGAATGTATTGTTTACATTACGCACATTACTTAATGCAATTGTCTGTTGCTTGCAACTTAATACTGGAAGGGGTACGGATGTTAACCGGAAAGTGGACTATTTAGGCATAGATGCATGCTGGATAGCGGTCTATGTACTTTGTCGTAATGCCCAAATGAATCTCATAGTAGACACCACAGCTCACACATGCATGTTATATGCACTTATCAATTGTCAATTGCCCAGCTGTAATTTGTTTACCCAGCATGTTAGTTATCTTATTGGAGAGACACCACTAGTGAACTGTGGACCCCGGTCCATTCTTTTACATCTGAAATACAATCTACTGCAATCATTGTTCTCTACTGTTTTATGCAAACAAACATCATTTCCATTCGATACGTTTAACCCTTTGTTTTCAGCAAGCCGGTGAGATTGACAACCTCACTGTTAAGTTGGGGCAAAGTAATTTGATTGTGTTGTGCAGGTTCCACGTTGGCACCGGAATCCCTGGTGTTGCGCCGCACTACACTCCTTCACCAACACCTTCGAAGCAAACCTCGTTTTCCTACTGGTCGATTAAACCTTGGTTTCATACTGAGGGAAAACTTACTGCTGCACTCATCATACCTTCCTCTTGGGGTTCCCAACTGACGTGTGACGTACAAGCATTGTTTCTGGCACTATTACCTAGAGCCACCAACAACGTTTTCTGGCGCCGTTGCCGGGGAAAACAATTGCTTCTGCAAGGGGAGTCTCTCACACCCAATCTCTTTACTTTGTTATTTGTCTTGCTTAGTTTATTTTTATTTAGTCTTGTTTGCTCTCTTTATCAAAAACACAAAAAAATTAGTTACTTGTTTATTTCGTTTTGTTTTGTCTCTTGTCACCATCATGTCTTGTTCCATGCCTGTTGCTATGTCACCTGAGGAATTGATCTTCACTTTTAAACAAGGGAGTGAGGAGAATTTTAAAGAAGCTTGGTCTAGAATTAATGATTCCTTTGGTAAAACTGATCCTAAAATGACTTTAAGTTTGCTTCTCACTAGCTTCTACTTTGGTCTAGCCCTTTGTTATAGATATGCTTTAGATGCTATTGTGGGAGGAGATTTCCTTCACTGTGATGGGGACCAAGCTTTTAATGCCATAAAAAAGTTGATTGCAACTTCTAGCTCAACTAATAAATTTGATTCGGCCCTTGTTAGCATCCATGCTAGATTAAACACTCTTGAGACACATATATCTTGTTTAAAGGATGGCTATAATCAAATTCGGGAATATTTTGACTATGTTCCAACAAATTTTGAACCTTCGATGTGGGTCCCTACGGTAAAGGTTGCTATTTGTGGTGAAACCTTTTATGCTCGTTGTGATATTATGTCTGAGTTTTGCCTTATGCCTAAAAGCATTTATGAAACTTTGAATCTTTGGGGACTTGCTGAAGGAGGAGAAGGAATAACTCTTACTGATAACTCTGTTATATTTCCCGAGGGGATAGCTGAGGGTGTGTTTACAACCTTTCTTGGGAGAACGGTGTCCACTGATTATCTTGTTATTGAATGTGCAGGGACAGGACAAATTACACTTGGAAGATCTCTGCTCAAATTAATGGGAGCAACCATAGATGTGGGAAAAGGCACTCTGAATCTTACCTCCACACCAAGGTGCGGCCATGTATTCCCCAAACCAAAGAGTAAGTCTAAGGGTAAGAGAGGTAGGCATGGCCCTTGGTATTGATGTCAATGCTCCTCACTTGACAACACTTGATTTTCACTTTCTGCGCCTAGCTGAAAGGCGTTAAAGAAAAGCGCTTATGGGAGACAACCCATCGTTTTTATTTGCTGTTATTTTTGTTTTCTTTGAGTCAAGGAGTTTTGTTACTTCTGTAGCAACTCCTTTGTATCTTTATTTTATCGCAATGTTGTGCCAAGTAAAGTTCTATATTGAAAGTTGATGCAAGATTTGGATTTCTGCGCAGTGACAGATTTTTAGCTGTCACGGATTTGAGCTTATCTCCCTGTAGAAAATTCAAAAAATTCTGAGAAAAATCACGCATATTCCTGAGATATGTACGCAACTTTCATTATTTTAGGCCAGATCCATCTGAGCAACTTAAGTGCCTCGAAAAAATTCGTCATTCCAGACTGTTCTGTTTTTGACAGATTCTGCCTTTTGTTTTGCATTCGCTCTTTTACTGTGTTTGTGTGGATTTCTTTGCTCCACAAAGCATTGGTGGCTGTAGCTAATGTCCAGAAGCTTTGGGATTGATTGTATCATTACAGAATATGAGAATTTTTGATTATGCACTAACCCTCTAATGAGAACTGTCTTGAGTTTGGTGTGAAGGAAGTTTTCAAGGATCAAGCGAGAAGGGTGATATTATGTGATCAAGAAGAGTGAAAAGCCTAAGCTTGGGGATGCCCCCGTGGTTCATCCCAACCATATTCAGAGAGACTCAAGCGTCTAAGCTTGGGGATGCCCAAGGCATCCCCTTCTTCATCAACAAACTTATCAGGTCATCTCTAGTGAAACTATATTTTAATTCTTTCACATCTTATGCGCTTTACTTGGAGCGTCTGTGTGTTTTTATTTTTGTTTTTGTTTGAATAAATTCGGATCCTAGCAATCCTTGTGTGGGAGAGAGACACGCTCCGCTTTTTCATGTGAATACTCATGTTCTTCACTTATATTTGTTGAGTATTCTTAACTAGCTACTGCAGTGCTTTTAGCTCCTGTTTTTCATGCATCTCTTCGAGCTGTTAGCACTTGTTTATAAATACTCTCTTGCTGCATTATATTATCATTTGGAGAGTTTATGTTTAAATAAATTATTGGTGTTTGTTTGGAAGAAAGAAAATGCTACATGTAGTAGTTGGTATTGGAAAAGACATATGCATTCTTGTAGATCATTGTCTTGTTTTGATTTGATGCTTTGCAATTGTTTTGAGCTCTCAAGTAGATCATGTTTAAGCTCTTGCATCATGTAGTTAAAGCCTAGTAGTGGAGAACTACCGTAGAGCTTGTTGAGACTTGGGATGCATATTTGTTCTCTCTAAGGTCTAGATATTTTCTGGTAAAATGTTTGAGCAACAAGGAAGACAGTGTAGAGTCTTATAATACTTGCAATATGTTTTTATGTGATTCTTGCTGTACCGGTTTATACTTGTGTTTGCTTCAAACAACCTTGCTAGCCTAAACTCTGTACTGAGAGGGAATGCTTCTCGTGCATCCAAAACTTGAGCCAAAACCCATGCCATTTGTGTCCACCATACCTACCTACTATGTGGTATTTCCTGCCATTCCAAGTAAATATTTCATGTGCTACCTTTAAACTATTCAAAACTTTATTACTCCTTATTTGTGTCAATGTTTTATAGCTCATGAGGAAGTATGTGGTGTTTTATCTTTCAATCTTGTCATTTACTTCTGACAGACTTTCACCTGGACTAGTGGCATATACATCCGCTTATCCAATAATTTGCAAAAAGAGCTGGCAACGGGGTGCCCAGCCCCAATTAATTACAACTTTCATTAATAATTCTCTTCACATGTTTTGCCCTGATTTATCAGTAAGCAACTTAATTTTGCAATAGACACTCCTCCATGGTATGTGAATGTTGGAAGGCACCCGAGGATTCGGTTAGCCATGGCTTGTGTAAGCAAAAGGTTGGGAGGAGTGTCATCTATAAAGAAACTAAAATACATGTGTAAACAAAAGAGAAGAGGGATGATCTACCTTGCTGGTAGAGATAACGTCCTTCATGGGAGCCGCTCTTTGAAAGTCTGGTTGACAAGGGGGTTAGAGTGCCCACTACCATTCGTTGACAACAACAAACACCTCTCAAATACTTATTTTGTGCTCTCTATATGCTTTCGAAAACTTAAAAAGCTCTAGCACATGATTTAATCCCTGCTTCCCTCTGCGAAGGGCCTATCTTTTACTTTATGTTGAGTCAGTTTACCTACTCCTTTCTATCTTAGAAGCAAACACTTGTGTCAACTTTGTGTGCATTGATTCTTACATATTTACTTATTGCACTTGTTATATTGCTTTATGTTGACAACTATCCATGAGATATACATGTTACAAGTTGAAAGCAATGCTGAAACTTAATCATCCTTTGTGTTGCTTCAATGCCTTTTACTTTGAATCTATTGCTTTATGAGTTACCTCTTATGCAAAACTTTTTGATGCTTGTCTTGAAAGTACTATTCATGAAAAGTTTTTGCTTATATGATTCATTGTTTACTCTTTATCTATTTGTTAGCAAACTATAGATCATTGCTTTGAGTCACTTCATTCATGACATGAGCCTTGCAATATATTGATCAAGATTGTGTGAAAGCATGTCTCCTCAGAAATTATTTGTTGTTATCGTTTTACCTACTCGAGGACGAGTAGAACTAAGCTTGGGGATGCTTGATACGTCTCCAACGTATCCATAATTTCTGCTGTTCCATGCTTATATTATACCATTTGCTACATGTTTTATATACACTTCGTATCACTTTTATGCATTTTCTGGGACTAACCTATTAACAAGATGCCACAGTGCCAGTTCCCTGTTTTCTGCTGTTTTTGGTTTCAGAAAGTTACTTCTGGAAATATTCTCGGAATTGCACGAAACAAAAGGCCAGTCCCTATTTTTCCAGCACGTACACGGAGTCCGAAGGAGAGACGAAGGGAGCCACGAGGTGGCCAAACCACCTGGCGCGGCAGTGGGCCCAGCCGCGCCCCTGTGGTTTGGGCCCCTCGGGGGTCCGCCGACATCGCCCCTTCGCCTATTTATTCCCCGAGACGCGAAAACCCTAAAACACCGAGCCTTTCATCCAGAACATATTCGCTGCCGCCGCCGTCGTCAACCCTAACTCGGGGGGTTCTGAAGCTCTTCCCGGCACCCTGCCGGAGAGGGGAATCATCACCGGAGGGCTCTACATCGCCATGCCCGCCTCCGGAGTGATGCGTGAGTAGTTCATCCTTGGACTATGGGTCCATAGCAGTAGCTAGATGGTTGTCTTCTCCACTTGTGCCATCATGTTTAGATCTTGTGAGCTGCCTATCATGATCAAGATCATCTTATTGTAATGCTACATGTTGTGTTTGCTGGGATCTGACTTATATTGATACCTATGTGGAGCTGAATATTATATTATCATGTCTATGTCATTTGTGATCTTGCATGCTCTCCGTTACTTGTTGAAGCCTTGGCCACGTGAATACTTGTAACTCCAAGAGGGGGTATTTATGCATGATAGTTGGGTTCAACCTCTATTTAACCTGGGATAGTGACAGCAAGTTCTAAGGTTGTAGATGTGTTGTTGCCACTAGGGGTAAAACAGCAATGCTTTATTCAAGGATGAATGTATTGTTTACATTACGCACATTACTTAATGCAATTGTCTGTTGCTTGCAACTTAATACTGGAAGGGGTACGGATGTTAACCGGAAAGTGGACTATTTAGGCATAGATGCATGCTGGATAGCGGTCTATGTACTTTGTCGTAATGCCCAAATGAATCTCATAGTAGACACCACACTCACACATGCATGTTATATGCACTTATCAATTGTCAATTGCCCAGCTGTAATTTGTTTACCCAGCATGTTAGTTATCTTATTGGAGAGACACCACTAGTGAACTGTGGACCCCGGTCCATTCTTTTACATCTGAAATACAATCTACTGCAATCATTGTTCTCTACTGTTTTATGCAAACAAACATCATTTCCATTCGATACGTTTAACCCTTTGTTTTCAGCAAGCCGGTGAGATTGACAACCTCACTGTTAAGTTGGGGCAAAGTAATTTGATTGTGTTGTGCAGGTTCCACGTTGGCACCGGAATCCCTGGTGTTGCGCCGCACTACACTCCTTCACCAACACCTTCGAAGCAAACCTCGTTTTCCTACTGGTCCGATTAAACCTTGGTTTCATACTGAGGGAAAACTTACTGCTGCACTCATCATACCTTCCTCTTGGGGTTCCCAACTGACGTGTGACATACAAGCATTGTTTCTGGCACTATTGACCTAGAGCCACCACTGCTCCACCCCGTCCCGATGTTCTTCTCTGATGCGGCGGATAGGGAGGTGTCTCTGGCCACTGTTGGGGTTGTCGTGCTGACCCTGCAATTGATCTCAGGAAACCATCCATCATCAGGAGCTGGTCCCTGCAGCGAGAATACGAGCTCCTATGCGCGGCCGGCGGCCGCCATATGGAACACTAGCGCTGAGGTGGTGTCCTGCTTCTGGTAGTGTTCGCTGGCACGGCGCACTAGTTCTCTGCTTGGAGCTGTGGTCGTGTTATCCGTCACGTAGTACTAGGAGGGTATGATGGAAGCTAGCACACAGATACGTGAAGGTGCCAAATGGAGATGAATAAGAATTATTAGTGTAGTACTATTTTATTAGTGACAATGATTGATACATATAATCGTTGAATGTTTATTTGATCAAGCATATCACGATTTTCATGTGAAGATGGGGCAACGAGGCCCCGAAAGGTTCCAGGTTGATTATAATGATTTCCGGCGAGGTTTTGGCCAATTCCGGCGAGGTTTCGGTGAGGTCCAGCCAACTCCGCGAGGGTCCGATGATGATCAAGGTGGCCGGAAGTGGTATGGCGCGGCTCCGGCGAGGTATGGCGTGTCTTTGCCAATCTCCATCGAGGTGTTCCGGCGGTGGTGGAGGATTCAGCAAGGCGGAGCTCCGGCGAGGCGTTCCGGCGAGCTCTAGCCAACTATGGCGAGGGTCTGATGATGATCAAGGTGGCCGGAAGCGGTATGGCGCGGCTCCGGCGAGCTATGGCGTGTCTTTGCCAATCTCCATGGAGGTGTTCCAGCGGTGGTGGAGGGTTCAGCACGGCGGAGCTCTGGCGAGGCGTTCCGGTGAGGTCTAGCCAACTCTGGCGAGGGTCTGATGATGATCAAGGTGGCCGGTAGCGGTATAGCGCGCTCCGGCGAGGTATGGCGTGTCTTTGCCAATCTCCATCGAGGTGTTCGGCGGCGTGGTGGAGGGTTTGACACGGCGGAGCTCCGGCGAGGCATTCCGGCGCGGTGGTCGCGTGGCGAACTCCGGCGAGGTGCTCCGGTGCGGTGGTCTCGTGGCGAACTCCGACGAGATTCCGACCAACTCTGGCGATGCTCCGGCGAGGTACAACCAGGAGCGAGGTGGTCGGAGGCGAGGCATAGTCGGTCATGGCAGGGCTAGGAAAGAACTTCGGCAAGAAATTCCGGCTGGCGGAGCTCACAAGTTTTAGTGATATTACAACCGTTTCACACAAAATCCGCAGTTCACCGTTATTTCAGCCAAACGACTTGCAGCTTTGGCACAGTTCTCAACTCACAGCTGGTTTTCACAGTTCACAGTTCACAGCAGCTTTTTTGAAATCCACAGCTAAACCAACACACCCTTAATTTTGCCTGCTCATGAGTTGGAGCCGAGCAACTTCTGGAGCCGAGCCAGCTTCAGGACGGCTCCTCGTATGCTCCTCGTATTATACGTTCTGTGAGGGGGAGGGCGAAGGACCGAAGCAGGGCTCTCACTATGTTTGATGCATTAGGGTTAGATCATTGAGGATGGCACGACAATCTTCGACATGACCTTTGCGAAATTCATATTTTGGGAATTCTAGGGTTAATGCAGCATCATGGTCATCACATCAATTTGAAAATTTGAATACAAACACCATTTGGAATTTCATCCAATAATATTTAATGTTCATAATATACAATAATAGAGAAGAGTTATATTTACGTGAAGTAAAAGTAAGGAAAAACGATAATAAATATAAGAATATTTCATTGATCTCATGCATATTTTTTGCAACTACCACTTTAGAACAAAATTATCAAAATAAGATTTAAAAATGAAAGAAATATAAAAAATATAAAAACTAATCTTGATCTTCATTTATGATCACCTACAAAATAAAAACAAAGACAAATATAGATTTGGTTATGTTAGAATGCTTGTCTCATTGTGGTACACTTTGATGTTAGAAACTAGCCAATTGAGATACCAAAACTTGTTTTTATCCTCAAATGATGAATAGAGGGAAATAGATTTTCCCCCTCGAAACAGGCTTTCACCTGCTTTAAAAATAATGCCAAACGGCCGAACCGATAAAGAGTGATGAGGGTAACCTCTTACAAAGTAGATCAAAGATAGGAAAAAAGAAAAACAAGAGAAACCAAACTTGCCACCGGAGACACCGTAACAGGTACGAGGTAAAATGAGGCTCCACGACGACTCCCCCAAGCATAACGACGTATGTTTCGCCGTCGTTGAGACATGGTCTGGGTTTTCACCCGGAGCACTCACGCTTCAAGGGTACCCACAACAGCTCCCGCAACGGTAACGATACTCGCAGGCATCGCCGCCATTGGCGCCGGAGCACAGAGATTTCGCTCGAAAAAACCTTCACTCCGCCTCAGAATATCGCACCGCCCACTATCGCCGAGTCTTGTCTCTAGAACACGATCCAAAGCCGCTGCCAAAAACATCAGGATCCCCCGCCGCCCACTCCCCTCCCCGCCATCCACACGACCAAGGAGGAAGACCATCCCACCGCCACGTCGCTTACCGTCGTCGTTGGCGCTGGTGAATTCCTGCATGAGCCACGGCGTCTTGTCTTTCTTCTTGGACTTGGAGTGCCCGTCGACGTAGTAGCCGAAGTTGTTCTTGACGCCCTCGGCATTGAGATTCTCCTCGCTTTGCTCCTTCTTGTCCTGCTCCAGCGCCAGTACCCGGCTTTTCGGCCGCCAGTCGTGACACTGCGGGTGGCGCGCTTAGAGGCAGCCCCACCTGCAGCGGCCTGGCTCTGAACTTTGTCTGGCTCACGAACCACCATGCGTACTCGCCCGTCGCGGACGCTGGCCGGCGGGTGCCGCTAGCGCAGCGCGTCGGGGGTCTTGCCGTAGACGTTGGCGGGGAAGATGTAGCCCCGCGTGTCGCGCATCTGCTTGTCGCCGGCGATCCACCGGTTGAGGAGTCCCAGGCACTCCATCCGCGTCGGGTTAAAGTAGACGCCGGGAGGGAGCGGCGGTGTGGCAGCTAGGCTTGGTTCGAGACGTTGGGAGGCATCTCCGCCATGGCTATGGAGCTGCCGTGGGCGGAAGGTGGTTTCTTGGTTTCTTCGCTCGCATTCTTGATGGTCGGTGATGAAGCCGAGTTGAGGGCTTGAGGCAGAGCTTGCTTTGTTATGGGAGGAGGGATCGATCGGCTGGGCGGTGCTTTATATGGGCTTGTGAGAAATTGGATTCCATGTTTCCTCGTCATGAAGTCGGAGTCGACATATTTGTAAGTATAAGGGCACCTCCAACGGGGTGGAGCAAACGACACTGAAATTGGTCCGGTTTTGTCCCTTTGGGGGCGACAATGGACAAATTTTGGTCATATGTCCGTTGGGGTGGAGGTGACCCCAACGGCCTGGCGCAAATTGGCCCCCCCCCGAGTGAGCCCAATTTTTACAAATCACAAATAAATCAATAGCACACAAACATAGTTCGATAGCAAATAGTATCAAATTTATTACTATAAAAAGTTCATGGACTGAAATAAATAGTTCATTCAACGAAATTATTCTGGAGTTGGATCTGGAGCTGGATGGTTTCCGAATGAGCCCACACATGCCCCACCATATCTTTCTGGAGCTGGATGTGTGTTTCCTTGTCCTGCATCTCGTCAAGCACATGAATGTACTGCTGGAACGATGCTGCCCCTGGGATCGGCTGAATCAACTCACCCTGAAATTCCCATCCTTGATCGAACACCTCGCGTCAACCCGCTCATCCTCCACTATCATGTTGTGCATGATTACACAACCTGTCATGACCTCCCACATCAGCTCCTTGCTCCATGTTCTAGCAGGATGCCGCACAATGGCAAAACGAATTGGAGCACACCAAATGCTCGCTCCACATCCTTCGGTAGGCTTCTTGGTGTTGAGCAAACTTCTTGGTCTTCTCTGAGTCAGCCTTCAGACGGTCTTCACAAAAATCGACCACGAAGGGTAGATGCCATCAGCTAGGTAATAGGGCTTGTTGTATTCACTACACGATGACTCCCCCTTAAGCAACGTATACCTTGCTACAAATTAAGCATACGCTGCAATTTTAATTAGTAGATACACATATAAGCGTTGTAGCCATATCCGTTCTCTGCCGTACAAACAAGCGCCACATCGTTAAGCTTCCCGCAAAATAGAAATACACCTTTTAATTTTGGCGCGGGTCGTGGCTGAAAATTTCTGCAGCGGCGCGATTAACTGCCCTTAGTTGAAAATTCATCGTCTTCCTAAAACTAGGCCAATATCTTCTCCCATCGACCAGTTCCCAGATTAGAGATAACCCTTCTCCCTCTCCCCTCTCACAGTTCTTCATCCCAACATCCCGATCTCTCCCATAGCCGTGGCCTTCACCAGTTTAGATCGCATATCTGGCCTCCCAGCCCTCCCATTATTGTGTCACCGCGGTATGAAAAGCAGCCGCCTCCTAACCCTAGATCGGTGACCACCCAACGAAATACGATCTCTCGGAGCCAGGTAATTGAATTACATGGTGATACAGCAGCCGGATCTTGATCTCCTTCTAAGTCGATCTTTTTTTTGCCGTTTTCAGTCGATCTCTTAATTCCTCACCCCCGGGATTCTCTTTTCTCTATTAGATCTACACGTTATGTCTATGTCCGCAGGTTGGTGCTTCATCGATGACGTCCCCTTGCCACAATCCATTCTGCTAGGTGTGGAGCCAAGTCGTCAGCCTTGATAGGTTTCAGCGAGCTTATTCCCTTTCTTGTATCTAACCTGTATGGCTTTTGCTTAAGTATTTCCGCATTGATGTGTTACTTAAACGTTAAAATCATTTTTGATTTGCTAAATGTCTCCATATAAGTACGAGACTTTTATTTATTTGCAGGTTACAAAGGATTTGATCGGATCAGTTTTTGCTCTGTCACCAGCTCAAAATTTTCAGGAAAGATCTTTGCTGTCTGCTTTTTAAGGTATGTGGATTGTGGAGTATTAGGACAGCTCTGCACATGCTAGATTTTTTCCTCAAGTTGTCTCCTGCCGCACTAGTATGTTTAGGCTTCAGATTTTGTAGTTTTCTGCTTGACGAGGTTATACTCTGCGGGTACCCCAACTTAATGGTACCTGGTGCACGTAATGATCAAAGAAACCCAAAGATTAATCGAAGCCCGTGAAGGTTAAGACGAAGAGTGTTTTCCAAGTTAGATCAAGTTATAGTCGGTTAAGGCTTTCCATACATGTAACCTTGGTCGGTTATGTTTCCCGAGACCCAGCCTCCTATATAAAGGCTGGGAGGGTGATCGATCAAGGCAAGCAATCCATAGCCACCAAACCTCGACGAGATCAGCAGCTCGCCGAACCCTTGTAACCCTCATATTCATACCATAAACACAGACAAGCAGGAAGTAGGGGTTTTACCTCACTCGAGGGCCCTGAACCTGGGTAAATCCAGCTTGTCAGCCGTCGATTCCACCGATACTACGCGTTCTCTACCACACAATCAACCCTAGGTATAGCAACCATGGGAATTGCCGAGGGCACACCTCGACAATTGGCGCCGTCTGTGGGAAAGGTAGTATTGGGCTCACGGTTTCGCCGGTTTCATCATCAAGCGGCCACCCGACGATCGCATCTGCACAAGGTAACTCGCCTACTGCATCATCAAAAAGCAAATCACCGACCACCGTTGCAAACAGCAACTCGCCGGCAAGATCTACCAGCATCAATTCAAAAAGCGATCACTCGCCAAAATCTCCAAGGAGGCTCACGCCGCACTCGATGGAAGCTCAACAAGCCTTTGCCGGACTCGAATCAGGTTTGGATATTACGTTGGAAAATTTAACTTCTTTGTCGATAAAGATGGTGTGCAGGACCTGTTAGACCCACTCGACGTGGAGACACTCAACATGGAGACAATCGACAACGCTTCGACTGCAACACCATCCATCTTGGGCGCGACATCGTCACAGATCGTCCCGATCCAATCGCCAAGCGACTCTGCAACGTCCATGACCTCGCAAGAGTTCCGTGACGAGGTGGCAAAAAGATTTGGAAGAAGCGAGATCGAATCTGCGTACCGCCCAAACAACTCAATCGAGTCACTCGACAACGTCGTCGACTGCAACGACGTCGCGGGGAACAAGGAGAACATAGATGACAACATATACCTCGCCGATCTCAACGGCCCAGAAATCCGTGCCAGCCACGAGATATTCACCTGCGACGCAGATAGCCTGGACAAAGCACTCGAAGATCAACTCGATTGTGGCGGAAACCCCAACAAGCAAAGCAACTCCAACATGAGCCTGGATGACGACGCCGAATCCATAATGCGCATTAGCAACACGTGGGCAGAAGATCGGGTGGTACCGTATCAGGTGTACACCGCGAGTACAGCAGAAACATCAGCAGCCGCAACATGCCGTCGACCTACAGAATACCCTTGCACAGTCACCATGCCAGACGGAACAACCACGCTGACCATCACCGCAGAGATGGCGGAAAAAGTGAGCAAAGTAATCGAAAGCTGCACAATGCTACCAGCAAACGCAACTCCGGAAGAGGTATTGACCTTACAATACTTCCAGTGGCAAGAATCGATACGGTTGAAAAATACCGAGCAGTACTCGAAGAACGCAAAAAGCAAGCCAGCATATCGAGTGCTCGGAGAAGAGCATTGTCTGAAGTTCAACAGGCAGAAACGACCCCGCGAATAGGTCACGATTCATAAACCTCGGAGACGCAGATCGTGCAGCGGTCACTCGGAATCTAAACCCAGCCTTTATGGCAGTCGACGCGGAAGGAGTTCCCATACCTACTGAGCCAGCCGGGGCGCTGATGACGCTAGGCACCTACCTCAGAACAATCGAACCTCCTGCAGGAGACCCAAAGAGGGATCAGCACCTCCAACTGTACAAACAACTGGCAATAGCAGCACAAGCCATACAGCATCCACAAGCAACTCCAAGGAGAGATACAGATCGGGACCGTCGCAGTCGAAGCCCTCGGGGAAGGAGCAGTCGAAAAAGCTCACGCCGTCATCGTTCCAGTAGGAGCCACTCGAGGAGGTCATACAGCAACAGCTCAGACTCGGAAGCAGAAATCGGGCCATGTGGAGCGCTATGCTTCACTCGACGGATCCGGGAGGCTCGTATGCCCAAGAAGTTTTCGCTAGCTACCACGCCTAAGTTCAACTGCAAACAAGAGCCATCAGGCTGGCTAGAAGATTACAGGCTGGCAGTCGGATGTCAGCGCGGCACCACAACTACAGCTATGCAGTACATACAACTTATGATGGAAGGAACGGCTCGCGATTGGCTCAAATCGCTACCCGAATCATACTACGATTCGTGGGAACACTTCAAGGTGATTTCATCAAATACTTCGAGCCTCTATGTGAGCGCCCCAAAACCTTCGAGGAGCTCCGGACCTGCAAGCAAAAGTCAGATGAATCTCTGAGATCGTACATACGGCGGTGGACCACCATCCGTAACTCAGTAGGCAACGTATCAGAAGATAGGGCAATCGACGCCTTCAAAAACGGACTCTGGAGGGAAGACTTCAAAGAAACACTTGGTCGAGAAGACCCAAAGACAATGGCCGCACTCATGGTACTCGCAACAAAGTGGGCAGACGGAGAAGACTCCGTACGAGGCACTCGACCCGTAGCATCACATGAAAATCACGAGGGTGGCAGTCGAGACCGCAGAGATAGCTACAGAGATGATCGAAGGCGCAAACGCAAGAATCGTTATCACGACGATGACCATCCAAACTTCATCGCAGCAGGCTTTGTCCAGTCAAGGGACAGCCGCGACCAAACTGACAGACGACCGACGATCATCGTGATAATCGAGATCATCGCACAGACGATCGACGCGACAGTCGAGACCGCTGCGGAGATAACAAACGCGATGACCGCGATAGCTACAAGAGGCCCGAATGGCGCAGGCGAGCAGACAAAGAGCCTGAGCGCTCAGTCGAAGAGAGGATGAACGATTATTGCAGATTCCATCTTTACAGAGGGGATGATGGTAAGCTTCGCTCTAGCCACTCGCTGAGAAATTGCAGGGAATTCGATCAACTCGCGATTGAACATATATCACGAATGCAAAGAGATGGACGTGCACCTCCTCAACTGACGCACACTCCATCGACTACATCACAAGCACAGCCTGTTCAGGCATATCCAGCACCGCAACAAGTACAACAAGCACAGTTATATTCCATACCACCGCAAACACAGCCTACTCAGGTGTATACCGCACCAACACCAGCGCAACCGACGCCAGTATACATGGTGCCAGCACAACCCGTTACGGGAACACAAATGGCAGCAGCCGTGCACCAGATGCAGCAAGGAAAAAACAAAAATATCCCGTAACTCGCGGGCAGATGAACATGATCCAGCGAGGACGTCCCTCCAAAGAGAGCAAAAATTACACACTCGACACGTCAATATGGCGGTCATGGCACCCCCAGCTCACAATTTTTTGAAAGGATCAGAAACTCCGATTGTCTTCAATCGAGAGGACCACCCACCCGCAGTATATCGACCAGGGCATGCAGCCTTGGTACTCGACGCCCAAATCGGAGGCTACGCCATGACCAAGGTCTTCATGGACGGAGGTAGTGGCCTCAACATAATCTTTGCAGATACGCTACGCAGAATGAACAAATCAGTCGAAAATCTGCCAAAGTCCACAAGTACCTTCCACGGTATCGTCCCAGGCAAAGCAGTGCTCCAAGGAACAATACAACTCGATGTTACGTTTGGAGATCCTACTCACTTCAGAACCGAGTCGATTGAGTTCGAAGTGGTCGATTGGAAGTCACAATACCATGCAATACTTGGGCGCCCCACTTTCGCTCGATTCATGGCCGTCCCACACTACGCCTACCTCAAGCTCAAAATGCCAGGACCAAAAGGAGTCATCACGATCAACGGGAACTTTCAAAGGTCAGATTCATGTGACCGTGACTTCAGCAAAATCTCAGAGATGTATGGGATGGAGCAATCATTCGCCAAACTCGAGGTTTCTAACGACCGCACACTTCTGCCGGAACACAAGAGGTTAGCATCCGACAGACAATTCAATGCAACCAACGACACAAGAAAGCATCAAGTGCACCCAACTGATCCCTCAAAAAAGTCAACATATCATCGAGTCTTACCAGCGAACAGGAAAATGCGCTCGTTGAATTTCTCCGTAAAAACTGGGAAATATTCGCATGGTGCCCAGCTGATATGCCAGGTGTCCCCAGAGAGTTCGCCGAGCATTCTCTACAACTCAAGCCAGGGTCTAGACCAGTCAAGCAAACTATGCGCCGTGTTCCGATCCCAAAAGAGGTGCAATCGAGGCAGAAGTTGATAGGTTACTTGCTGCAAAGTTCATTCGAGAAATCAAAAAGGCAGACTGGGTTGCTAACCCTGTACTGGTCGAAAAGAAGCACTCAGACACCCTGCGGATGTGTGTAGATTTTACAGCCCTAAACAAATGCTGTCCAAAAGATCACTTTCCATTACCACGAATCGATCAGATCATCGACTCAACAGCAGGATGCGCTCGGTTATCATTTTTGGATGCATATTCAGGATACCATCAAATTCGGATGAAAGAAGAAGACGAAGACAAAACGCATTCATAACCCCACTCGGGGTCTACTGCTACACAACCATGCCTTTCGGGCTCAAAAACGCAGGCGCAACTACCAGCGCATGATGCAAAACTGTCTACAAGAACAGATAGGACGCAATGTTCAGGTCTACGTCGACGACATCGTCATCAAGACTGAAAAGGAGGACACATTAATCAGTGATCTACAGGAGACATTCAAGAATCTCAATCGATACAACATCAAGCTTAACCCAAAGAAATGCACCTTCGGTGTCCCAGCTGGACAACTCTTGGGTTATTTGATATCTGCACGTGGAATCGAAGCAGACCCAGAAAAGATACAAGCTATACTCACAATGAAGAGACCTACCAAACTCCATGAGGTACAGCAGCTAGCTGGTCGAGTAGCAGCACTCAGTCGATTCATCAGCAAACTAGGCGAAAAAGCACTTCCATTTTACAAATTGATGAAGAAAGCAGACAAGTTCGAGTGGACGGATGAAGCTGAAGCAGCTTTCCTCGAACTCAAAAAGATGCTCACAAGTCCGCCAATCCTCGTAGCACCTAAGGAAAATGAGCCACTCTACCTATACATCTCAGCCACCAATCGAGTGGTCAGCACCGTGCTGGTGGTTGACCGCATGGAAGAAGGACATAGTCAAAGCATACAGAGGCCAGTATATTACGTAAGTGAAGTTCTTTCCCCGTCCAAACAGCGGTACCCGCAATATCAGAAATTGGCGTACGCCGTATTTATGACATCAAGAAAGCTGGCGCACTACTTCACAGAACACCCGATAACGGTGGTCAATAAATCAGCGATTGGAGACGTCCTCACAAACCCCAACGCAACGGGGCGAGTAGCAAAATGGCTCATCGAGCTGGGACCACTAGGAATCAAGTACGAACACCCGAAAGCCATCAAATCACAAGTCCTACCCGATTTTCACACCGAGTGGGTAGAAGCTCAATTGCCAGGGGTACCTGACGTATCAAATTCCTGGACCATGTATTTCGATGGGTCCAAAAAGAATGAAGGAGCAGGAGCGGGCGTCATACTCATATCACCAAAAGGCGACAAACTGCGCTATATCTTGCAAATGGGTTTCGAGTTCCCATCAAATAACGAGGCCGAATACGAAGGTCTAATCCATGGCATGCGCATGGCAAAAGCCATGGGATGCACTCGACTAATGATTTATGGCGACTCTAACTTAGTTGTGCAGCAAACAATGAAGGCTTGTGATGCAATCGCAGACAACATGATCGCTTATCGGGATTTGTACAACATAATGGAGGGCAGCTTCGATGGCTGCGAACTACGACACATAGGGAGAGAAAGCAATGAAGAGGCTGACAAATTAGCCAACATTGCTTCCACAAAAGCACCAGTCCCGCCGGGTGTTTTCTTTGAACGAATAGAGCGTAGGTCAATCGACAAACGACCATCGACCACGACAGCAGCTACAGACAAGAGCAAAGCGCCAAGCACAGAGGATCCTCCGATTGAGGTACTTCTCATTGAGCCAATATGGACTCAACCTTTTCTCGCATACATACTTCGCAATGAACTACCAGAAGATACAAACGAGGCCAGACGCGTCACTCGACGAGCAAAAGCATACACCATCATAAACGGTGAGTTGTACAAACGCAGCACCTCAGGTATGTTCCAAAGATGCATTGCACTCGAAGATGGCAAGGATCTCCTTCGGGACATTCATGCCGGTACTTGCGGGCACCACGCGGGCAGTCGATCACTCGTAGCCAAAGCCTTCCGAGCAGGGTTTTACTGGCCTACAGCGCTAAGGGACGCAGAGGACATAGTCAAAAGATGCATTGGTTGCCAGAAGTTCGCTTCCAAGCCACATGCACCCGCATCAGCGCTAAAAACCATACCATTAGCATGGCCTTTTGCCCAATGGGGACTTGACATGGTGGGACCACTGAAAAAATCATCAAAAGGAGGTCATACTCACTTACTAGTGGCAGTCGACAAGTTCACCAAATGGATCGAAGCTATCCCCATCACAAGCTCAACAGCTTCTACGGCAGTTCGTTTCATACAATCGATCATGTATCGATTTGGAGTAATGGATAGCATCATAACTGATAATGGTACAAACTTCACGGCGGAAGAGTTCAAATCCTTTTGCAAGGAACAAAACATCAAACTAAACTACGCCTCTGTGGCACATCCACAATCCAATGGACAGGTCGAAAAGGCCAATGGACTCGTATGCAGTGGCATCAAAAAGAGACTCTTAGTACCACTCAAAAGGGCCGCGGGTGCATGGGTAGATGAACTCCCATCAGTACTATGGAGCTTAAGGACCACCCCAAACGCCTCCACACAGTACACACCGTTCTTCATGGTCTATGGTGCGGAAGCAGTGTTACCATCCGACGTCAAGTTTAATGCACCACGGTGGAAGCATATGAAGAAAACGACGCGAACAAGGCACTCGAAGACGCAGCCGATTTGCTGGAAGAAGCACGCAATACGGCTTTGGCACGAACGGCTTTTATCAACAAGACCTCCGCAACTACCATAGTCGTCGATTACGCACACGGTCCTTCATGGTGGGAGACTTGGTGTTGCGGGAGAAACAGAAGAAAGTCCATAAACTTGCATCACCATGGGAAGGACCTTACATCGTCACAGAAGTCATCGAAGGAGGAGCCTATCGATTGAAGAACGCAAAGACGGGCGAAGTAGCATCAAACCCATGGAACGTGGCGCACCTGCGTCGGTTCTATGCATAGATCTTAACCTCATGTGTAATAGCGCATAAGGTCAAAGAATCAGCAAGTTTCAGACGCACTCTTTTCCCTTACCAGGGTACTTAAGGGGACTGAAAGGTTTTAATGAGGCGGCTTGCTGATCGAATAAAGATACATGTTCCTCCATATTTCTCATATATGCTTTTACCCTACTCAAACAATCGGGGACTCGATCATAAAAACATAAGCATCAAAATTCTAGCTCAAAAATCAGTGAACACAAAGACTCAAACCCCACTCGACATGCTCGGGGTGGGTCAAACAGAAAACCCAAACCCCACTCGACATGCTCGGGGGCTGGGTCAAACAGAAAACCCAAACCCCACTCGACATGCTCGGGGGCTGGGTCAAACAGAAAACCCAAAAACATGCTCGGGGGCTGGGTCAAACAGATAACCCAAAAACATGCTCGGGGGCTGAGGCACGAACCCACTCGATAAACTCGGGACTTGGTACAACTCAAAAACACAGAAGTGTTACCCGAGGACTTCCCCGATTATACCACGATCAGTCAAGTCAAACTAAAAACGGCATCCTCTACGATCAAAACTCTGAAACATTGGGCTCACGCAGGAAGGTCTTGTCAAAACAGCAAACGCACGCCTACGATGTCACGAATGACGGCAGGTAAGAAGACAGCATCCACGTTCGAGTAATGGATTCAAGACCACAATCGTCACAAGATTCAAGACTACAATGGACTGGAAAAAGCAAAATTGGTCACTTGACCGTTCCTTCGACTAAGTCATATTACTCCCATGGGAGCGAATTCAAAAATTCTTCGACTAAAGATGCTCAAAAAATTGATTGAGATCATCCTCTACTTCAAACGAAATAAAGCATAATATCGGGGGCCACTCCCATGGGAGCGCTGACGCGCTCCTGTAGATTTCAAAGACAAAATATTTTGATTGATAAAAAGCAGTATAGAAGGATGATTTGAGATTGTCCTCTATTGCAAGACAATAAACCACAATCTCGGGGGACTACTCCCATGGGAGCGCTGTCGCGCTCCCATAGATTCTCAAAAGAAGGTAAGAAACTCACTCGACTACAGACTCGATTACATGCATTAAAATGCTTCGAAATCTTATAATCATACTTCATAAATTCCCGGACTACGCCAATCGCGGATGTTTCGGATGCTGCATACGCAAATGCAATGGTAAGACCCGCTGAGCAATCAAGCTGGGCTGAGGGACGCTCCAACAGTGTTTTCCTTGAATTTTTCCGTGTCAACAGACATGATGAAAATCCTGACGGACGCGTTAGGTATCAAAAGTTAAACTGCAGAACGAATCAGTAAGACCTACAACGGCCTGAGTCGAATCTGTCCAGTATGTTCCAGCTTCGAGTCCGGGGACTCGAACCTGATTGAAGGCTAGTATGGTTTCGCCCGAATGTGCGGTTAACTGAGCTCGATTTTCGAGTGAATCAGGCCTACTATGTCAATATCCCTAGGCAAAAGTTTCAAAAGTGTTCCAGCTTCGAGTCCGGGGACTCGAACCTGATGGAAGGCTAGTATGGTTTCGCCCAAATGTGCGGTTAACTGAGCTCGATTTTCGAGTAAATCAGGCCTACTATGTCAATATCCCTAGGCAAAAATTGCAAAAGTGTTCCAGCTTCGAGTCCGGGGACTCGAAACTGATTGAAGGTTAGTATGGTTTCGCCCAAATGTGCGGTTAAATGAGCTCGATTTTCGAGTGAGTCAGGCCTGCTATGTCAAAATCCCTAGGCAAAATCTTTCGATTACGTTCCAGGCTCGAATACAGGGACTCAAGTTCGACTGAAGACTAGTAAGGTTTTTTGCTCAAGAGTATAAAAGCAAAGACTATGACGTGCACGATGAAGGAAGCACATGCTCGATTCTTCGAGTCAAGCAAGTACTCGGGGGCTAATGATGAGGTTATACTCTGCGGGTACCCCAACTTAATGGTACCTGGTGCACGTAATGATCAAAGAAGCCCAAAGATTAATCGAAGCCCATAAAGGAAGGTTTAAGACGAAGAGTGTTTTCCAAGTTAGATCAAATTATAGTCGGTTAAGGCTTTCCATACATGTAACCTTGATCGGTTATGTTTCCCGAGACCCAGCCTCCTATATAAAGGTTGGGAGGGTGATCGATCAAGACAAGCAATCCATAGCCATCAGAACCTCGATGAGATCAGCAGCTCGCCGAACCCTTGTAACCCTCATATTCATACCATAAACACAGACAAGCAGGAAGTAGGAGTTTTACCTCACTCGAGGGCCCTGAACCTGGGTAAATCCAGCTTGTCAGCCGTCGATTCCACCGATACTACGCGTTCTCTATCACACAATCAACCCTAGGTATAGCAACCATGGGAATTGCCGAGGGCACACCTCGACACTGCTCATAGTAAATGATTCTAAACATTTCTCTGCTCATAAGCGCATTTCTTCTTTGTGATCTGATATAGGCATGTCTTACATAGATGAACTATACCGATCTTATCATATGATTTTAGAAGGAATATTTGGTTACACTGAAATTGATCCACAGTAAAAAGAGACTGTAAACCAAGGCTTGTGCAACTCCTGTTGACCTGCGATGTCCATTATCGACGTGCAAGAGTAGACCCCGAGCTACAATAATGGTAGAACTAAATTTCTGCACGGCATCGACTAGTGAGCAGAAGAACTCCATGGTTGATGATATATTATTGACTATCAGTTTCTTCGGTCAGTTATATGCTATGATTCCATTGCATTCCGATTTCCACATTTTACTTTCTGTCTGCCATTTCATTTCAGGCCCGGATGAAAGAATAACAAAGACATATACGTCTGTCAGGTTGTTTGAGCATCTTTTGTCCGGTAATTTCAGCATAGGTATGTTTGCTTATGCCAGCTCTTAATTCATTGTTACCTCATAATTTTGGCTGTGTTGTACAGCTTGCTAGAAGGTTGTTTGTATTTTTCAGGAATTACCACTTCCTTCGTTACCTGCCATTTTACTGAACATTATGTTTGGATCCTAAGTTTATAATTACATATCAATTTATTTGAATTTCAACATGTAGCTGATATAGTTGGCTGATATCTTTCTTTAAAATCAGTTAAACCATCAGAATCCTCGGCCATTAGGGCATCAACTATATGAATGGTGAATTATTAGTATAAGAAATATTTGTATGCCGAATGATCAATATAAGAAATATTTGTATGCTAGTTTTTAGTTAGCTAAATCTCTGATGATAGGAGTATATATAAATGTTCCTATCATAATGACGTTTGGTCCAATATCAATTGCGTTTTATTTTCAGATTACCTTTTACTACATGGAATACACAACATGACAACAAAGACCTGTCTGCTACTTTGATGACAATTTTTGCCCTCGTTTCCTTGCAAACAACACAGGTTATTTTGGCCCTGGACGGCATGCAATGGCACTGGAAGCTCCGATGTATCACCATTCACTGGTGCTCATCTGGTAAAAATGGTTAGATACGTATGTGTTATATTTCTGTTTGAAAGAGATCTATGCCCTATGTTTCATGTGCTCCAAATTCTTTCTGGTTTGATTCAGCAGCTCAAGTATTTCTGGATCTATGAAATTCATGTGCTATTTTAAACGTAATGAATTTAATGTGGACATATATGGCTACAATGCATTAGCTTCATTATAAATAGATTATTATATTAATATTAGTCTGTTTGAAGAACGAGGAAATATTGCATGTTTACAACAATAGTCTCTCAGTAGCATATGTATGCTTTTTTCTACGTTTCTAACTACTGAAGCAAATACCGTTGGAATAGAGTATTCGTCATTTTTTCTCCGTTCCCTGGTTCCTTGTTTCGTGCAAGTAATAGTAGAATTCCCCATACCCTTCTAGTTTTCTGCACTTTTATACTGAAATAGACATTTTGTTTATTGCAGGACGAAAAGATCAGCAAGGACTTACAGTATGCGGATATAAGCTCTGAACGCCAGATTATTAGTAGGACTATATATAGGAGTAGATAGATTGTCACAATCTGAATCAAGATTGTAAGCTGTGTACTCTTTAGATAATTTTCATATATTCTAAGTGATTCCGATTTGGAGATTGTAAGTTGTGCACTCTTGGGATTTTCTTATGTATTCTGAATAGTGAACCAAATAATAATATACATTTGAATTGTTTATTCGTGCCATGCATTTTTTGTCTCTAATTGTTTTATGTTGTTGTTTGTCTCTTTCAAATAATAATTTCTATAAGAAAGGATTGAGGCGCTCAGCTAATGCATCCATATAATGATGTTTTATTGATAAAAACATATTTAATAGATAAAATGGTTAGTCCTTGTATATTGTCTACCAACGCATACAACTGATGCTTGTCCTCCGTTGTTACTTCGCAACGCATTATTCACTGGTTACCAACGGAGCTATATGTGTTGCAATTTACCCTTGCAACGCCAGATAAGGCAACGCATCTAGATCCGTTGGTAAAGGGGCTAGCAACGCTTATATGGACATTTAGATACAGATAAATGCGTTGCTGTAGGAGGGTCTTCTTGTAGTGATTCATGCCCATTCACCTCATAGTGGACAAATGGAGCCTCTCCCTCGACAACCCTGTCGAATACCGTGGACCGATGTAGCACATTGATATCATTGTTGGAGCCGGCCATACCAAAAAATGAGTGCCAAATCCACAGATCCTGGGATGCCACTGCCTCGAGTATGACCGTGCACTCGCCGACATGACCCTGGTATTGTCCTTGCCAAGACAAGGGACAATTCTTCCACTCCCAATGCATACAGTCTATGCATCCAAGCATCCTAGGAAAGCCCCTGCTCTCATTCATCTTCAGAAGACGGGCAGTGTCTTCAAAGTTGGGTTCCCTCAAGTACTCCTCGCCAAACACCTGAACCACACCTTGACAGAATTTATACATCGATTCCAGGCAGGTGCTCTCGCTCATGCGCAGATACTCATCAACAAGATCGCCAGCCACTCCATATGCAAGCATCCGGACAGCTGCAGTGCACTTCTGATATGAAGAGAATCCATACTGACCTGTGGCATCTGGCTTGGCCTCAAAGTAGTCATCATATGCCCTCACCCCTTCCAGCAGACGCATGAACAAGGGCCGGCCCATACGAAAACGGCGACGAAAGACCGAAGCCGGATATGTTGT
Organism: Poa pratensis; assembly: GCA_947311845.1. Lineage (NCBI taxonomy): Eukaryota > Viridiplantae > Streptophyta > Magnoliopsida > Poales > Poaceae > Poa > Poa pratensis. Next base: position 48,121,654 of record CAMZMU010000038.1, read on the forward strand.
CTTCACCGGGTTGAAGTAGTCCTTCCAAAGTTGGAGGTGACCATTCTCTCGTTCACGGTCCAACGCGGGTGCTCGCCCAACGACTGACCAGACATGCCGGGGCACTGCATCATGGCTGAAGTTGTGGATGAGAGTGGCCGCGGCCACCATGATATCGCTATCATCGTTGGAAGATTCATCCGATGTATCGATGAAGGTGTGGTAGAAAAACTCATCATCACTATCCATCTACATGAATGAAATTGTAAGAAAATGCAACATCATTTGCATTCCTACATATGCAAAGAACAAGGCCGGCCGGTGTTCATACCTTTGGTCGAACACCTTCGGGGCGGTGGAGTTCGCGGTCGAGTCCGGGGCAGAGGACGAGGGCGGCCGGTGTTGGAGACGAGGGCGAGGACGGCCGCGGCTTCGCACGGCTCGAGGGCGGCCGGGCGGAGGCAGAGGACGAGGGCGGCCGGTGTTGGAGACGAGGGCGAGGACGTCCGCGGCTTCGCACGGCTCGAGGGCGGCCGGGGCCGAAGAAGATGGAGAATGCGGCAGGCGACGAGATCCGGCCACGGGGAAGGCTAGACGACGTCGCGGCCGAGGATAGCTCGGTCGCCGAAGGGCAGGTCCAGGGCGGCGGCGGTGGTCGCGGGGCCAAAGGAGATGGGGAGGTGTGAGGTGGGAGGGGCTGTGTGGCTAGCCCTTGGGCCCGACGCGGACAGGGAGGACAAAGAGAGGACCGAGTCGCTGTCCGTCCCGCCCCAAAGCCGCCTCAAAGTTGGGCCGCGTTTGGGTCGGAAACTGGTGTCCAGGCGGACACCAGCCCGGATGCGCCAGGCTGTTGGAGCCCCTCTTTTGTCCGTTAGGACAAAATCGGACTGGGCTGATCCGTTTGCGCCAACCCGTTGGAGGTGCCCTAATTGTGAAGTTGGGATCGCTCGTTTTGAGTAACTGCGACGCGCTTCTTTCTCATAATATCGGATTCGCCTCCGCGTCCTGAAGCTGGAGTAGGCTTTCCATATTTTTCGTTCGGCCAGTAAACCCGAGCTTGTTTCATATTTGTTTGATTCCATGTCTACACTCTACGTCAGGTGATACAGCACTACAAACATGGTGTGAAAAGCGCAAATGACTGCAACAAAAAAATCACCATACTGAAACAACATTTCTATGACATGGAGATGAATCTAATAGACAGACAAACGATTGCATTATCTCTAAAAGACGTTGATATATCTTCACAACTGACATTGTATCATCATAATTGACGGCCAAAAAAAAAAAATGTAACTTCTATTTTTTTTTCATAAATTCAGCCAGCAACCCGTTACGGTGTGGACTAAAACTGGGCATGGACAACCTGGCAAAAAGGCTGCGTTTGAGCTCCCGTTTTCCACCAGAAACCCATTATAAATGGCCAAACAAAAACTAACGCATCGTATTCTTCTACCAAAATAGGTGAAATATTTTCTAATTGTTTCTAAGAATAATTAAACTTAGATTAACCAACACAAAATTATAGATTGTATAGGAACTGGATCGTGATTTGTTTCAGTTTTAGTTATGGACTGGTTGAATGAAAGCTGATATTTTATTTTGATAATAGGAATTATAACTTTTTCCCTTACATTATTGGTTGTATCCGTTGCAAGATTAAGTCCCATCCGTTATAAAATTTCTTTGACACCTCCTAATGTTGAAAATGTTAGTTTCGGCATAAGAATTATAAAACTTTTATGCCTCTTCCTCCGACTGAAAGCACATCCTAAATCTAGGAACAATTTTTTTTAGATGATGAATTTTGATTATAATCCTTCAATCAGGTTTTAATTTATTTTCAGTTCTTGGAGAACATACTGCAAGAACACAAATATTATGAACTAATTAGTAATTATAGATTATCTCCAGCTTTCAGGTCAAGCTCATTCCTCTCTTAATTTCTTGTAAGAGCAAAGATCTTGGGTTCAAATCTTGGCTTCCGCAATTAAATGCTCCCTCTAGTCTAAAGAAAGTGTCACAGGGTGTACGTACGATTTGTGCTGGCTAAGTTGTTTTCTCCCGAGAATTATAACGGATTGAGGGAGTATTTTTTTTTGCTCTATAGCGTTCTATACATGTGGATTGTCCACAATGTTTCCATCTATTCGGACTTTAATTTTGGAAAACTGCGAATTGGGGGGAATAAAGTGGACCGATGCTTTGAGATTTGTTTTGCGATATGTCGACCACACGACTTGGTCCACCATGGGGCGTGTATAGGATTTTTCTCCATGGATGGAGCAGTATTACAGGGCTCAGATTTCTGAGCCTTGATGTGTTGTGGAGAACGGAAGCCACGAAAAGGCAGAAATGTTATGTCGTGGGGTCTCAGCAGATCGACAGAATGGAGCGGTAACAAGCATGTCATCCTTGGTGTGACAAGAAAATATGCATATGAACTGAAACTAACTCAACTGTCAAACATGAAGACAGTACAAGAGAAGTGCAGAGAATCGAGCAGTGCTTTTCCTAAGACCATACTCCACAGTTCAGGGGATCTTACTTCGAAGTGATCATATACTATAATTGTTTCACTCACAAGACCAGGGATGACAAAGGAACATTTGGATCTTGAATAAAAAGACACCAACACTTGGGTTTATTACCTAGAACGATACCTGAATCTCATGTTATTCTGACTCTGACTCTGACTCTGACTCTGACCTGACGACAGCAACTTAAGTAACCTCACACACACAAATCAACTAGACTCGATGAACCAACTCAATTATTCAAATCGTTTTCTCTCCCGCGCTCTTACTGCATTGCTATTCCCTCGGTAGCATTCAGCTCGTAGCCGCTGCTCTCGGGGCTGCCAGCGCGCTCGTCCAAGATGCCGTTGACAGCAGGGTTCGTCGACGGCGGCCCACGCCACACCGACGCCGTGAACAGCGGCCAGTCGTGCCACGCCAGCGTCAGGCAGCCCCAGCTCTCCAGCACACGGTACCCGGCGCCCGAGAACGCGCGGAGCAGCGCGTCCGCCTGCTGGGTCGCGCTCGGCCCGAGCGCCACCTGGCACATACCGGAGCGCCAGAACCGGGCGCACCAGAGATTGAAGGGCTCGTGGCGCTGCTCGCGCGCGCTGCCCTCGCCGCACACGATGTCAGCGATCTGCTGCTGCAGGTACGCGTCCGCGCCGACGCCTCCGCTGGTGTTGGTGAGGCGCAAAGCAGACAGCGCGTCCATGGAGTCAACGATGGCGCCGTAGTAGAAGAGCGCGTTAATAAACCGCTCCACCAGCGCCGGCTTGTTGTGGTCCGCCTCCTGCTCCACAATCGTGAACACTCTTGGCTGCATGGCGGCGACCCAGCCGAGGACGGTGTCGATCGGCGAGGGGAGGGAGGTCGACGCGGCGTCCGGGTCCACCAGAAGGCGGTGGAGATGGCAGATGCAATTCACGGCTAGCGCCTCGCCGGGGACGATCTGGAACATCCACGGCTGGAGCGCGTCGAGGGTGTCGCAGGTCACCCAGCGGAAGGAGAAAGGCACCTTCAGGTCGCGCGCGAGCTCGGCCAGGTGGACGCCCACCTCGTGGAGCTGGTCTCGTGATCCTTCAGCGGCGGGGCCGACGCCGGTGATGCGGAGCGTCGGAGGGCCGCCGGGGCGGATGGAGAGGCTCTGGATGAGCGCCGGCCACTGCACGCCCTGCATGATGGAGAGGTCGATGATGTGCACGCGATCGCAGCCTTCAAACGCCTCGAAGATGGCCTGGTTGGCCGTGACATGGGCGAACTTGAGGTAGGGCCCCGCCTCGTAGAACTGGCGGTAGAGCTCGCCCGCGTGCTCCGCCGACGAGGCGGCGCCGGAGTGGATCGGGGACGACGGGAAGAGGCGCTGTGCCAGCGCGGCGGCGAAGTGGCTCATGAGGCGTCCGATCCCGGCGGCCGTCGAGACGGTCGTCGCGAGCGCCGAGCGTGCCTCCAACAGGTTGCCGGCGGCCGCCACGTAGTCACCCTCTTGAATCTCGTTGGCGCACGTGACGAGTAGGTGTACCAGCCGGATCGCGGCGTTCTCCTCTTCCTGGCGCCTCCTGGCGGCCTCGACCTCTGCCACGGCGGGCACGTACATGGACGGATCGACGCAGTACGACGCCCCGGCGCCGTTCGAAATCGCGGCGGCACCCTGTGCGGACGGGAGGGCCAGCGCGCCGGACAGGGAAGAGGAGGCGAAGTGGCCCATGGAGCGAACGAGGGTGGAGCTGCCTGCCGCGCGGAGAGTGTGGAGGTGGAGCTGACAGTGCGAAGGCTGACTGGCTGAGATGTGTCTGCCGCTCGCAGGTGTATTTGTAGCGCATCAGGGGAAGCAAATGGGCAAAATGTTTGGGCAAATGTCGGGCCAGACCGGGTTTCAAGATGGGCCGGGCTTTTCCCTCGCATTCTACAGGCCCGATAAAAATCTTAGGGTCCGGGTGCAGGGTGGGAAAATTGTTGTTCTTTGTAATCCAATAGTTTAGTTATTATTGAAATAGATAATTATTTATGTGTTTCAAAGTACTGTGAGGGCTATGTTTTTTTTTCTCATCGGAGGTGGGTTTTCGTCAGAAGACCGGACCCTCACCCCTTCCTAGCCCGCCCCAGCCCTACGGGCTCTAACCCGCAGGTCAAGTCCACATTTTAATGTGCTATTACCAAAATATTACAAATAATTATATATTTTTAATTTTAATCAACCACAAAATATTTATATCACAGCTGTCACATAATAAATAACATTTGATTTCAATAAGATCTTGAATTTTATCTTTGTTGTCGTCACGTTCGTTATCAGATTTCAAAACATTTATGGTAATTTTAATTTCCATAATTTACTAAATGAATCCGTGAAAACGGTCGATCTAGAATTGAAAATATTAATGTCTAGTTTTATTTTCATAATTTGTTTAAATTAATATTAATCGTAATGGTCCTTCCTGAATTTAGAATATTTATTTCTTTGGCTTTGAATTAATAGTGAATAAGATGCTCACCTCCTCCCCCCCGCTCGTCGCCGAAGTATAGGGTTTAGGGTGCTCACCTCCTTCTATAATTTTCGCATAACCCTTTTAATCAAATTATTTTGATGCATGATTTGCGAAAATTGTCATTTTTTCATGAACTATATTGTATGGAGGTGGAGCTGGCTACCGCGCGGACAGTGCGAAGACTGACTCGCTGAGATGTGTGTGCTGCACTGCTGCTCGCAAGTGTATTTGTAGCGCATCAGAGAGGGCACACCAGGGGAAGCAAATGGGTGGCCCCCAGTTGTTTAGGCAAATGTCGGGCCAGGGGCGGGTTTCAAGATGGGCCGGGCTTTTGAAAGGATAGGTATGACACCTAGATGGGGGGGGGGGGGGGTTGAATAGGTGCTACTCCAAATTTTAGTTCTTTTTCAAATTAGGCTTGAAACAAAAGGTAAATTCTCTAGATATGCAACTACGGTGAATTTACCTATATGACAAGCTAGCAACTAAGCACGGTATACAAAGTAAAGGCGGTAAACAAGGATAGAAGTAACCGAAATGAAAGCACGTGGAGACACGGATGTAATCCCGAGTTCCTCCTTGTTAAGGGAGTACGTCTCGTTGGAGAGGTATGAGGCACCACAAAGGTCGAACCTCAACGCCACAAAGGCTCACCCTATTCTCCGATGAACCGCACCACAAAGAATTGGTTCACCTTCCACTATCGGAATCCTTCAAGGCGGAATCCGGAGCCCTTACAACAACGATCCTGGGCACAACCCACAAATGGATTGGGGGCTCCCGAACAGCTACAATCTGTCACAAAGATAATCAAGTAAGTACAACAATGGGCTAGGTTTTCCCAATGGAAACCCTAGCAAATGGTCCCTCAAGTGAATGAGGGGGAATGAAGAACTTCTTGGTTAAGATGTAGATCGGGGCCTTCTACTTGAATCCTCCAACGATCAACGAGTTTGGGTGGAGGGATTGGGAGATCTAGTGATTCTTGAGCTTGCAATAATGGTGTCTTCAAGTCTGGGTCTAAGTGACTCCGGAGAATCCGGCCTGGACCAGGGTTGAACCACATCAGACACGGTGCAGCTTGGGCGGAGACTCCGGCCTCAGGGACCGAAGACTCCGGCCCAACTCTCCGGCCTAGGCCAGGGGTTGAACCACATTTCAGCCATGGTGAAAATCCTCTGAGTCCGGAGACTCCGGTGCTGGAAACCGGAGACTTTGACCAGAAAATTGATGACGTGAAAGACACACGTTCGTTGGGAACCCCAAGAGGAATGATGAGTATAACAGCAAGTTTTCCCTCAGTAAGAAACCAAGGTTTAATCGGGCCAGTAAGAGATCGAAGTCACTTCTGAAGGTTGTTGGTGAAGGAGTGTAGTGCGGCGCAACACCAGAGATTCCGGTGCCAACGTGGAACCTGCACAATACAATCAAACTATTTTGCCCCAACTTAACAGTGAGGTTGTCAATCTCACCGGCTTGTTGAAAACAAAGGATTAGGCGTATAGTGTGGAAAATGATGTTTGCTTGCAGAGAATGAAAAAGAACAATGATTGCAGTAGGTTGTATTTCAGATGTAAAAGAATGGACCGGGGTCCACAGTTCAATAGTGGTGTCTCTCCATAATAAATAACTAACATGCTGGGTAAACAAATTACAGCTGGACAATTGACAATATTGATAAGTGCATAACATGCATGTGCAAGTTGTGGTGTCTACTATGAGATTCATTTGGTCATCACGACAAAGTACACAGACCGCTATCCAGCATGCATCTGTGCCTAAAAAGTCCACCTTCGGGTTAACATCCGTACCCTTCCGGTATTAAGTTGCAAGCAACAGACAATTGCATTAAGTAAAGTGCATAATGTAAACAACACATTCATCCTTAGACAAAGCATCATTAGGTTACCCCTAGTGGCAACAGCACATCCACAACCTTAGGGGTTGCTGTCACTCCCCCAGATTCAATGGAGACTGAACCCACTATCTAGCATAAATACTCCCTCTTGGAGTCACAAGCATTCACTTGGCCAGAGTTTCAACAAGTAACGGAGAGCATGCAAGATCATAAAAGACATAGAAATAATATTTCAGTATTCAACTTGACATAGTATCAATATTCATCGGATCCCAGCAAACACAACATGTAGCATTACAATAAGATGATCTTGATCATGATAGGCAGCTCACAAGATCTAAACATGATGGCACAAGAGGAGAAGACAACCATCTAGCTACTGCTATGGACCCATAGTCCAAAGATGAACTACTCACACATCACTCCGGAGGCAGGCATGGCGATGTAGAGCCCTCCGGTGATGATTCCCCTCTCCGGCAGGGTGCCGGGAAGAGCTTCAGAACCCTCCCGAGTTAGGGTTGACGGCGGCGGCGGCTCTGGAACTTTTCGTGGAATATGACTCGGGTGTTTAGGGTTTTCCCGAATAGATGAATATAGGCGAAGGGGCGGCGTCGGTGGAGGCCTGTGGGCCCCTCACCACGTCACGGCGCGACAGAAGGTGGGGCCGCGCCGCCACGTGGTGAGGGCGGCCCACAGCCCCCCTTCGTCTCTCCTTCGGACTTCGTGTACGTGACCGAAAAATAGGAGGTTGGGCTTTTGTTTCGTCCAATTCTGAGAATATTTCCAGAACAACTTTTCTAAAACCAAAAACAGCAGAAAACAGGAACTTGCACTGTGGCATCTTGTTAATAGGTTAGTCCCAGAAAATGCATAAAAATGATATAAAGTATATGTAAAACACGTAGCAATTGGCATAATACAAGCATGGAACATCAGAAATTATAGATACGTTGGAGACGTATCAAGCATCCCTAAGCTTAGTTCTACTCATCCTCGAGTAGGTAAAACGATAACACCAAAATAATTTCTGAGGAGACATGCTTCACACAATCTTGATCAAATAATATTGCAAGGCTCATGTCATGAATGAAGTGACTCAAAGCAATGGTCTATAGTTTGCTAAGCAAATAGATAAAGAGTAAACAACTGAATCATATAAGCAAAAACTTTTCATGAATAGTACTTTCATCAAAAAGTTTTGCATAAGAGTTAACTCATAAAGCAATAGATTAGGAAGATTTAAGTTTGAGCAATTGCTTTCAACTTTCAACATGTATATCTCATGGATATTGTCAACACAAAGTAATATAACAAGTGCAATAAGTAAGCATATAAGAATTGATGCACACAAAGTTGACACAAGTGTTTGCTTCTGAGATAGAAAGAGTAGGTAAACTGACTCAACATAAAGTAAAAGATAGGCCCTTCGCAGAGGGAAGCAGGGATTAAATCATGTGCTAGAGCTTTTTAAGTTTTTGAAATCATAAAGAGAACATAAAGTAAGTTTTTGAGAGGTGTTTGTTGTTGTCAACGAATGGCAGTGGGTACTCTATCTCCCTTATCACCAGACTTTCAAGAGCGGCTCCCATGAAGGACGTTATTTCTACCCAAGGGTAGATCATCCCTCTTCTCTTTTGTTTAGACATGCATATTTATAAATTGGTATGACACTCCTCCTAACCTTTGCTTACACAAGCCATGGCTAACCGAATCCTCGGGTGCCTTCCAACAATCACATACCATGGAGGAGTGCCTATTTGATAAAGTTTAACATTTTGGAATTTGCTTTTGATAAATCATTGGCAAACATGTGAAGAGAATCAAATGGTTATAGTTGAAATTAATTGGGACGGGCACCCCATTTGCCAGCTCTTTTTGCAAAGTTATTGGACAAGCGGATGTATATGCCACTAGTCCATTGGTGAAAGTCTGTCATGAATAAATGACAAGGTGATAGAGTAAACGCCACAAACTTCCTCATGAGCTATAAAACATTGACACAAATAAGGAGTAATAAAGTTTTGAATAGTTTAAAGGTAGCACATGAAGTATTTACTTGGAATGGCTGGAAATACCACATAATAGTAGTTATGATGGACACAAATGGCATGGGTTTTGGCTCAAGATTTGGATGCATGAGAAGCATTCCCTCTCAGTACAGTGTTTAGGCTAGCAAGGTTGTTTGAATCAAACACAGGATATCAACCGGTACAGCAAGACTTACATAAAAACATATTGCAAGCATTATAAGACTCTACACTGTCTCCCTTGTTGTTCAAACACTTTACCAGAAAATATCTAGACCTTAGAGATAACAAACATGCAAACCAAGTCTCAACAAGCTCTACGGTAGTTCTGCACTAATAGGCTTTAACTACATGATGAAAGAGCTTAAACATGATCTACTTGAGAGCTCAAAACAATTGCAAAGCATCAAATTATCCAAGACAATGATCTACAAGAATGAGTATGTCTTTTCAATATACCATCTACCACATGTAGCATTTTCTGTTTCCAACCAAACACCAATCAACTTATTTCAACATAAAACTCTCTCAAATACTACAACAATGAAACAAGAGAGTACTTCTCTACAAGAACTAACAGCTCTGAACAAGAGATGCATGAAAAACAGGAGCTAAAACATTGCAGTAGCTAGTTAAGAATACTCAGCAAATATAAGTGAAGAATACGAGTATTCACATGAAAAAGCGGAGCGTGTATCTCTCCCACACAAGAATGCTAGGATCCAAATTATTCAGAAAACAAAGATAAAAAAGCAAAAATAAAAGGACACAGACGCTCCAAGTAAAGCACATAAGATGTGAAAGAATTAAAATATAGTTTCACTAGAGATGACCTGATAAGTTGTTGATGAAGAAGGGGATGCCTTGGGCATCCCCAAGCTTAGATGCTGGAGTCTTTTGAAATATGTTTGGATGCAGCACGGGGGCATCCCCAAGCTTAGGCTTTTCACTCTTCTTGATCATATCATATCATCCTTCTCTCTTGATCCTTGAAAACTTCCTTCACACCAAACTCAAAGTAATTCTTATTAGAGGGTTAGTGCATAATCAAAAATTCACTTGTTCTGTAATGACACAAACATCTCCAACACTTCTGGACATTAGCTACAGCTACTGATATTTTGTGGAGCAAAGAAATCCACTCAAACATAGTAAAAGAGAGAATGCAAATCAAAAGGCAGAATCTGTCAAAAACAGAACAGTCTAGAAAGATGAATTTTTTCGAGTCACTTAAGTTGCTCAGATGCGAAAAGTCCAAATTAATGAGAGTTGCGTACATATACAAGGATCACGCCTGATTTTTTTCAGAATTTTTGGATTTTTCTGGAGTGCATACAGCTCAAAACGGTGGACAGCAAAAATCTGTCTCTGCGCAGAAATCAAATCTAGCATCAACTTTCTATTAAAGGCTTTACTTGGCACAAAATGCAATAAAATAAAGATAAAATGAGTTGTTACAGAAGTAAGCAAGCTCCTTGACTCAAAGAAAAAAAAATTGCAGCAATGAAAAACATGGTTGTCTCCCATAAGCGCTTTTCTTTAACGCCTTTCAGCTAGGCGCAGAAATTGAGAATCAAGTGTTTCCAAGTGAAGAAGAATCCAAATCATAACTTGTTCTAATAATAGAATCAAAAGGAAACTTATTCTCTTTCTAGGGAAGTGTTCCATACCTTTCTTGAGTGGGAATTGGTACCTTATATTTCCTTCTTTCATATCAATAATGGCACCAACAGTTCTAAGAAAAGGTCTTCTCAAAACAATAGGACAAGATGCATTGCATTCGATGTCCATAACAACAAAATCAACGGGGACAAGGTTATTGTTAACCATAATAAGAACATCATCAACTCTCCCAAAAGGTTTCTTCATAGCATTATTAGCAAGATAAACATCCAAATAGCAATGTTCCAAAGGTGGCAAATCAAGCTGTCATAAAGTTTCTTAGGCATAATAGAAATGCTAGCACCAAGATCACATAAAGCATTGCAATCAAAATCATTCACCTTCATCTTAATGATGGGCTCCCAACTATCTTCTAACTTTCTAGGGATAGAAGCTTCATGTTTTAGTTTCTCTTCCCTAGCTTGTATGAGAGCACTTGTAATATGTTTTGTGAAAGCCATATTAATAGTACTAGCATTAGGACTTCTAGCAAGCTTTTGCAAAAGCATAATTACTTCAGAAATATTGCAATCATCAAAATCAAAATCATTTTGGTCAATGGTAAAGGAACCCTTTTCTCCCATATTTCGAAAAATTTCAGCACTCTTATCAAGAACAGTTTCAGTGGTTTTGGGCAATTTTAAACGTTTTGCAGGGTAGTAGAAACATTGCCAACACCAATTATGTTACCATTGATAGTGGGAGGCTTACTAGCATGTGAAACATTAGCATTACTAGTGGTGGTAATAGTACAAACTCTAGCTATACTATTCTCTTTTTCAATTTTATCCTCTCTTTCCCACCTAGCATGCAATTTAGCCAACATCCTAATATTGTTGTCAAGTTTAACTTGGATAGCATTGGCAGTAGCAAAAGTCTTGTTCTCTTTAACATAATTAGGCATAACTTTTAGTTTCAAGAGATCAACATGAAGAGAAAGACTATCAACCTTAGAAGTAAGAACGTCAATTTTGCCAAGCTTTTCCTCAACAGTTTTATTGAAAGCATTTTGTGTACTAATGAAATCCTTAAGCATGGATTCAAGATCAGAGGACACACTTCTATTATTGGTGTAGGAATTACCATAAGAGTTGCTATAACCATTACCACTATTTGCAGGATAAGGCCTATAATTGTTGCTACCAAAATTATTCCTATAAGCATTGTTGTTGAAGTTGTTATTTTTAATGAAGTTCACATCAACATGCTCTTCTTGAGCAACTAACGAAGCTAGAGGAACATTATTTGGATCGACATGAGATTTACCATTCACAAGCATAGACATAATAACATCAATCTTATCACTCAAAGAGGAGGTTTCTTCAACAGAATTTACCTTCTTACCTTGAGGAGTCCTTTCGGTATGCCACTCGGAATAGTTAATCATCATATCATCAAGAAGCTTTGTTGCAGCACCCAAAGTGATAGACATGAAGGTTCCTCCAGAGGCCGAATCCAACAAGTTCCTCGAAGAAAAATTTAGTCCTGCATAAAAGGTTTGGATGATCATCCAAGCAGTCAGTCCATGAGTGGGACAATTCTTTACCAATGATTTCATTCTTTCCCATGCTTGGGCAACATGTTCATTATCAAATTGCTTGAAATTCATAATGCTACTTCTCAAGGATATAATCTTAGCAGGAGGATAATATTTTCCAATGAAACCATCTTTGCATTTAGTCCATGAATCAATACTATTTCTAGGCAAAGATAGCAACCATTCTTTAGCTCTTCCTCTCAAAGAGAAAGGAAATAATTTTAGTTTTATAATATCCCCATTTATATCCTTATACTTTTGCATCTCACAAAGCTCAACAAAATTATTAAGATGGGCAGCAGCATCGTCGGTAATAACACCAGAAAATTGCTCTTTCATAACAAGATTTAATAGAGCAGGTTTAATTTCATAAAAGTCTGCTTTAGAAGCAGGTGGAGCAATAGGAGTGCATATGAAATCATTATTATTTGTGCTTGTGAAGTCACACAACTTGGTGTTCTCAGGAGTACTCATTTTAGCAAAAACAAGACTAGGCCGAAATAACAAAAATAAAACGAGTAACTAAATTTTTTGTGTTTTTTGATAAAGAGAGCAACCAAGCAAAATAAAAATAAACTAAGCAAGACAATAACAAAGTAAAGAGATTGGAAGTGAGAGACTCCCCTAACAGAAGGCTTGATCTCCCCGGCAACAGCGCCAGAAAACTAGCTTGATGACGTGAAAAACACACGTTCGTTGGGAACCCCAAGAGGAAGGTATCACTAGTACAGAACGACACACGCATACCCCTCTATGGAAACGTCATGAGTTAGGCGACGGAGAATCGAGCCTTCCGCGCGAAAAAATCCGCCCACGAGGGCTATCCTCCCGCGACCCGCGACACATCGGCAACGGTTGTGCTTTCCGCAACCGTTTGCTTTATATGAGCAACGGACATATTTTCGTGTCCGTATGCATTATTTTCATTAGTGTAAATCGTTAATATGGATGACCGTATCCGATGATTCCATCCAGACCTAACGCTATGCGTGGTGTCGAGTTAGCAAGCTGCGGAGATTCCCATAAGACTGAAAGATAGGAGCGGCGGCGGCGAGGGAGGAGGCGGAGGCGAGGGCGGAGGCGGAGTCTAGATCTTACATCTGTGTTGCGAGCGTCGATACGCGCGCGGTGGTTGCCGGCGTCGAGAGGCAGCGCAGGGAAGCTTGGGCCCGATTCCGCAGCTACTGGGGCGGTGGCATGACCCGAAAACCTACTACTTATTTTTTTAATTATTTTGATTTAGGAGCGCGGAGTATAAATCTTACATATGTAGTTTGCCATTTTACTAGATGGATCTTGATCGAGCATGGATGTACGGTTGTCGCACGAGTTCTGAATTCTCACAAGGTGTGGTTGAATTCTTGGACAGGGCTTCGCAACACATGCTAGAAAGTAATGAATCGAAGATGTTTTGTCCTTGTGTTATCTGTAAGAATGAAGTCTTGTGGCCTAGAAGACAAACGATAGAAGAACACATAATTGTGAAGGGATTTATGGAATCGTACACATGTTGGTCAAAACACGGTGAACAACAACCAGCAGTCTTTGCCGACAACCGTGATGATTTGAGCAACGATAATCATGAAGTCAATGCCAGAGATGGTTTGGGCAACGCTGATGATGATGTGCATCCAGATGAAACCAGAGCCGATGTGTCGTGGGTTTGTCACGTCAGGTGTCATAGATGACTTCGTAGGTGTGGGATTACGCGAGTCAAGCATCTCCGAGCTTGGGATCGCAGGAACAAAGATCAACACAGATTTACCCAGGTTCGGCCCCCTCAATGTGAGGTAAAAGACCTACTTCCTGCCTACCCTAGATTGGTATTGATATGATAATCGAGGTGTTACAATGGAGGCGATCCGATCTGGTACTCGCCGTATGAGCTAGGGTTTGGGGCTTGATAGCTTGACCCGCTCTAAGTCCTGCGAGTCCTCTTTATATGCACAGAGGCTCGCTAGGTTACAAAAGGAAACTTCCCCATAAGGAATACATCCACAGAGGCCTACTCGGAGACTACTTGGTCTTCACGTCCTCCGGGATTTATCTTCTAGATCTTTCTCCTTATGGCGGTTCAATATTGGGCTTGTTCCCAAGTGGGCTTTCATCCGTGCGAGTAAGTTAAGTCGCACTGGGCCGCGGGTTAATCCAGAAAGTATTCCCCCGACATTAGCCCCCAAGATTGGTTAGGACTTTACGGTGAGAATCTTCTGGCCTCCTGAAATGATCTCTGGGCCGCACTGTAAGCGTTCTGACCAATCTCCTGACTCATGCGATTCATCGCTGTGACTCATCCGCGCGACTCATCTCTCCTTCTAGAAATATTCTGTTTCCTTTAATTGCGGACCGTTACTCTTTTTGCGGGCGCAAATTGTGCCGTTGGTTGCGAGCACAGAAAATGCCGTTAGTTGCGGGCCCTTCAGTTATAAGCTGCGGCCACCTAGGTCATTATCCATTTGCCCTTGCAATCTTCTCATCCCTAGCCGCGCCGTCTTCTTCCTCGACCCGAGCCTAGTTCCCCAATTCAATCTCCCCCTCGCAATGGCGCCCAAGGCGAAGCCATCTGACAATAGGCGCCAGATCTCCTGCAACTGGGAAGGATCCTGGGTAACAGAGGAAACTCTTGCGGATCTGGCCGAGGCTGGCTTCTTGCCGCCGAAGGGGGACGGCGTCTGGCGGGCACCGGGCGATGAAATCGAGCCGCGCCCCAAGCCCAACGAGCTGGTGATGTTCGTGGAGCACGTGGAGCGTGGATTCACGCCGCCAGGTTCTCCCTTCTTCCGCAATTTGCTGAAACGCCTAGGCCTCCGTCTTCACGACATCGGGCCCAACTCAATGCTCCAGGTGAGCAATTTTCACGTGCTGTGCGAGGATTACCTTGGCATAGCCCCCAACATCGATCTGTGGCTGGCCTCTTTCACCTGCAACAGCCAACTTGTCTCCAAGGGTGGCGCCTACGTTCAGGTCGGCGCCATCTCTCTTCAGCGCCATAGGAATTCTTGCCTTCCCAAGCTAGCCCTGGCGAATCGACCCAGGGCTTGGCAAAAATCTTTCTTTTATTGCCAAGATACTTCACCGGAGGGCGAAACTCGCCTTCCCTCCTGGTCTAACACCCTCTTCGTGCCTACCGAGGCACTGAAATCAAAACCCCGCGACTCATCCATGTCCTTCATCAATGAGTCGCTGATCAAAGTCCGCGCCTTAATAGGTCATGGTCTTACTGGCCTTGATCTTCTCTCTTGCTGGACCAAATGGCGCATTCAGCCCGTGAGTCCGCGACAGCGATCTTTCCTTGAGTGCACAGGCACCTCTGCTGACGTTGATCGTATCAAGGCTTCGGACTGGAGGCCTGAGGATTGGGTGGAATTTGTCACCCGCGTGACTGAGGAGAAGGACATCTCCTTCGATAAGGTGGGGCTTGCCCCTTTCAGTGTTAACAACAAGCCTTTTGAGGTAACTCCTCTTCTCTGTCTTTTCGCCTTCGTAGTTGAGTCGCATTCCTTTTCTTAATACTGCAACTTATATTTCTCTCATCCAGGCTGACGAGAACTACTGGTCGCTGCCTGCGACTGTGGCCGGCACTGCTGCTCCCAAGCGTGCCGCACGAAAGAAGCTGCTGCCCACTTTAGAGGGCAGCGAGACTGCTGATATCCCTTCTGTTGCCTCTGCGGCCTCAGATGATGAAGAGACCGAACTGGACGAGGACGAGAGTCCAGTGCCAGCCGCGAGTTCTGTTGCCGCGGCTGAACCAACTCCCCGTAGAGCCTCCAAGAGGCTATCTCGTGAAGAACCAGAGGTTGATGCTCTGGAAAACCCCGAGGCCACGAAGCGTCGCAAACCTGCTACGGGCGCGATCTCCTTCGTTGCCAGGCGTGCTTTCAAAGCCACCGCCTCTGCTGAAGAAGACATGGGTCCCCACTCTGGTAATTTCTGCTGTCTTGTCATCTTGAATGCTTATTCTTTTTCCTCTACTGACATGCAAAACTCTACTCGTAGATTCTGGGACCCAAGGCCTGTCCTCACCGTCAAGCGGTGAACTTATGGCCTTTGTGAAGATGGCTCCAGAGTTAGTAACTTTTCCCTGTACTTTCAATACTTTTATTCTGGCTTATGTTCTTCTTCTTCACACAATGCCCTTGCTTTTTTCAGAAGTGCGGCTGAACCCGCGACTGAGCCTGGAGCCGCGGTTGAGCCGCATTTATCACCTGCGGCTCATACCGCCGTGGTAGAGGGCGTGGCCACCACTGATGACCTGGCCACGGTCCCTGTTCTTGACACAGCCCCCAAGAGGTGGCTCTGGAGGATAGAACGGATACCCTTATGATCCAGGACGTGGAGAAGGTCAACCCCTCCTCCATAGATGTAATGGCCAAGGATGCTGATACGCCAGTGGTTGAGTCGCCAGTAGCGGACAATCTGCGGTCGCCAATTCTACATGCCGAGGTTGCTTCTTCCTCCTCCACAAGCCGTGCTGAGAAACTGTCAGAGGCTATCATTGCCTCAAATGACAAGCAAGCCATGGAACTCCGCAAGGCATTGTCTGACCTGTCTGCGGCTTATAAGGTAAACTTCTATTTCCAGTTATCTGTCTCTAGCCCCCAAGGATCAAGTTTCTTCTTTGACTGTAAAGGGAGACTTGATGCTTCTCTTTTAGCTGTTGATATATACTTACTGACTGATGTTCCCTTCATAGGAGGAACTAAGCTCTTTAACAGCTGCCAAAATTGCTTTGGAAAAGCAACTGGGGGATACTCCCTCTGAACTGGAGAGGCTACGCGAGCTCCTTGGCCAGCGTGACGCTGAGCTAAAGAAGAGGGAAACCAGGATGGGCGAGCTATCTGATGAAAGCTTCAAGTTTTCTGAGCAAGCCAAAAATACCGAGCTGCGACTTAAAACTGTTGAAGAGAAATTCCATGAGAGGGTCCAGCAGCTGGAGCTCCAAGTCAGTGCTCAGAAAGACGCCATTGCTGATGTCAACGAGGACGCAAGGCTTAAGGCTGTTTCCATTGGTGAGCTTGAGAAAAAGTTGAAGAAAGTTTCTGATGCCCATAACCTCGTCCACGCCAAAGTGTGCATCATGACTCAAGAATTGACTGGTATGTATTGCGACTTGTAACTGCATCTTTTTTCTCTACTATCTTTTCCTGTGTGTTGTAGAGCTGACGGAGACATGCCTTGATGTAGGTGAAGATGCCAAGGAGCAGCGCGGCAGTACTCAGGAGCAGCTGGAGTATATCCGCGATTTTTCGCGAAGGGCTTGTGACGCCATGAAATCACTGTCTAAGTGCCTGCTGCCGACCAAGTCAGTCCCCGGTGATTCTGAAGGGCTGCTGAAAAGACTGCTTAGGGCGCCTCAGTTCTTTTTGGACTGGAAAGAGTCCTCAGCTCGCACCGGCGCGGCTCATGTTCTTGCTTTGGCCAAGACGTACTATCCTTCTTTTGATGCTGCCAAGGTTGCAAAAGGTAGGCCCTCGAAGAAGGTGGATGGCACCGAACTGACGGCCTCAGAATATGCGACAACTTGGAAGGATATGCGCGGCCATGCGACTGAACTGGTGGAGGGGATTGATCTTGCGACCTATATGGGCAAGTATAACGCAGATGGAAGCAGATGGGAGAAGTTACCCGCTCCGTCGTCCAGCGCGGTGATTCCGCAGGACAAGAACCCCTCTCCAGGCGTATCCAGCTCTGCAGCCCCCAAGCCCGCGACTGAAGAGCCCTCCAGCGAGCCTGCGACTGCTCCTTCTGGCAAGCTTGGTAAGCCGCCTGTTCCTCCTTCCCACCGGCCAAAAGCTGCGCACAAGTGAAGAAGAGAAAACAATGGTTTGATGGCCTTGGCCCTTAGCGGTCTGTAATAATTGTTAGAGTTTATGTGTCATAAGACAATATTATGGTTTGCTTAAGTACTCTTGGCAGTACATGTTTCGACCAATAGGCTGGTCCTTATGATTTGTCTCGGTTTTTCCTCACTTAGGCCCTTGCGCGGCTCAGTATTTCCCAGGTAAAAAGTGCGTGTTCAGGGTCGAGAGCGGCCATGATAGGCAATCAAACTCGATTGACGCCGCACCCCCAGTACTTTGGCCGCATAGTGCAAGTCGCATCCAAGAGAGGTTGAGTATAATCACGATAAATGCCACTTGTTTGGCGATCCCAAGGAATAGGCCGCGCTAAAAAGCTGCCGCACCCCCAAGGGACCAATGATTAAAAAATAAAAGACTCACAACTCAATTGGTAGTTTGAGATGCTTTATTTCAGAATCATTATATGATACATAGGGTCGGTCGCGCCTAGGTGGCGACCAGAAGTGATGCTTGGGTCGGTTGCGCCTAGGTGGCAACCAGAGATGTTACATGGGTCGGTCGCGCCTGAGTGGCGACCAGAATTGGGTCGGTTGCGCCTAGGTGGCAACCAGAGATGTTACATGGGTCGGTCGCGCCTGAGTGGCGACCAGAATTGGGTCGGTTGCGCCTAGGTGGCAACCAGAGATGTTACATGGGTCGGTCGCGCCTGAGTGGCGACCAGAATTGGGTCGGTTGCGCCTAGGTGGCAACCAGAGATGTTACATGGGTCGGTCGCGCCTGAGTGGCGACCAGAATTGGGTCGGTTGCGCCTAGGTGGCAACCAGAATTGGGTCGATCGCGCCTAGGTGGCGATCAGAAGTGTCATATTGGGTCGGTCGCGCCTGAGTGGCGACCAGAATTGGAATTTTTAGCCCTGAGTGGCCAGCTTGATGATGTAAACTCTTAATAATTTTGCTGCGGCTGCTGATGACAACTCGCGACGCTTGGGATGTCTCCTTATTGGCAATGGCTCGTAGCCTTTGACTTCCTTGCCTCCCTTGCGGCTGTAATCTGAAGTCGCAAGTCAGGCAGGTGCCTTTTGGCCTTCACGATGTCATCAAAATTCTCCTGCGACTCGTGCATGGTCGCGCTCTCTGCGATGCAAGCTGCTCTGGCTATGGCCTTGTCGCCTTCTTCACACTCTTGAGCTATTCTTTTATCGCCATTGATGGTGATGACACCTCTAGGGCCTGGTATTTTGAGCTTTAGGTACACATAGCACGGCCTAGCCATAAACTTTGCGAATGCTTCTCTGCCAAACAGCGCATGATATGGGCTCTGGAAATCTACAACCTCGAACCAAATGTACTCGCTCCTGAAGTTGCTTTGTGTCCCAAAGGCGACCTCCAAGTTAACTCGCCCCAATGGCTGAGCTGATATGCCTGGTACGACACCATGAAACGTTGTTCTTGATGGGTGTAGCTGCTTTTCTTGAAGGTTCATTCTTTTGAAAGTTTCATAGTATAATATGTTGATACTGCTGCCTCCATCCATCAGTACTTTGCTCAACTTGTACCCTGCGACTTGAGGGGCAACCACCAGCGCGAGTTTTCCCTCTTCATTTATTTCTCCTGGGTGATCCTCGCGGCTCCAAATTACTGGTTGTTCGGACCACTTTAGCCATTGTGGGACGGCTGGTACTATGGCATTAACAGCCTGATTGCGTCGTCGCAGTTTTTGTTCCCTCCTTGAAGTATTCACCACAATGGTATGATACTGACCCAACTGTTTTGGGAACTGTGGCTGATCTGACTGCGGATTTGGGACGGCGTTGTTGCTGTTGTTGCCTCCGCCATGTTTACCTTCCTCATCGTTTTGATGATTGAAGTTTGTGTTGAGTGGCTGTCCATCCTTCCACTTTTTGTAATGATAACACTGTGCCTTCGTGTGGTTGGGTGGTTTCCCATCTTTTCCTATATGGATGTCGCAGGGGCGGTTGAAAACCTCTTCCAAATTAACTGGATGAAAATTCCTTCCTCTGCCGCTGCTTTGTTTGTAACGAGTATTCGTATTTGCGACTAAACCAGAATTTCCTTCCTCGTTTTTGCGCTTGTTATAACTCGCATTGGCATTGCTAGCTTGCTGTTGTTGAGGCTTGCTACTGGCCTTCTTTCCCTTGCCAGTGCTTTCCTCTTCCTCTCCATCAGATGCGTCCCTGGTTTTATCCGAGCTAGCATACTTGTTGGCCGCCGCCATTACCTCGCTTAGGCTCTTGACTTTATCCTTCATGCGACCTAATTTGTGGACTAGCGGCTCAAATTTGCAATTTTTCTCCATGACAAGGACTGCTGAACTGGGTGGTATATTGTCTGAGGAATGTATGATCTCTGCGACCCTTCTCATCCAGTGGCGACTTGACTCGCCTTCCTTCTGTACACAACGCTCTAGGTCCTCTATGCTGCAGAGTCGCTTGCATGTTCCTTGGAAATTCTTGATAAAAGCTTCCTTCATCTCATCCCAAGAGTTTATCGAATTTGGTGGCAAATTTTGTAGCCATATGTGGGCTGCGCCTTCTAACATCATGTTTAGATAACGTGCGCAGATCTCTTCGGATGCATTTAGGATGCTCATGCCCATCTCGTAATTGTTGAGCCAAGTAACAGGGTCCATGCTGGCGTTGTAGTTGGCGACCTTGCGAGGTCCTTTGAAATCTGCAGGAAACGGTTCAGACCTGATTCTTTCGCTAAAACAGACTGGGCCTTTGAGTCGCGACGATAGGTTGGACGAAGCTGGTCTTCCTGTTGGAGTGGCCGCCATGCGTGGCTGCACAATCTCTATGGGTTGAATCTGCTGAAGTTGATTTTGAGCCGCAGGTTGATCTTCCCTTTTTCGCCTAGCCGAGCTTGAGGTCGCAACGTGTGGCGACTCCGCGTGGATGCTTCTCTCCGCCGTTGCTCTGCTATTGTAAGGGGTGGAGTGCAGCCGTCCTGCGTGTTCGGACATATTCGCCTGCTGTATTACTGCTGTGCTCAGCATCTCGATGGCGCGCCGTGCCTCTCTGTCCATCGGCGTGTCTCCTGCTGGCGCTAATCTGGCCAAGATGTTTGTGGCCGCAAAGAGATTCTCCACTGGGCTAACATAATGCCCTTGCGGCGTGTGGAACCTTCGAGGCTGCTGTGGCGATTGCTGAACAAAGGTTGGCTGCGTCAACGGCGGGGGCATCATGGCCCTGTTGTTAGCCTGTACTATGGCCCTTGACCCTGGTATCTCTGCTACTCTTGGTGCTGCGAAAGATGGAACCGCTGGTACGATTGATGGTGCAGCGAGTGCTTGAACCGCGGGCGCAGCTAACGGGGCCGCGGACGCATAACCATGGCAGATGGTGCCATGCGTGCGGGTACCGCGACTGAGGGTTGTGCGACCCCTGACCATGCGACCGGGTGCGCCGTGTTGGTGGCGACTGATGGGTTAGTGTTGGCGGCGGCTGACGGGACCGCAATTGCCGGTTCAGTGGTAGGTGATTGGAACAGCTCCATAGGGTTTACTGTTCCTGGCTGCAGGCGACTCGCGTGGCGCCTGTGTGGCAAGGTGGCCTGTATTCCTTGCAGAGAATTGGTTTCCTCGATGAGTCGCAGTTGCTCCTGTTGGAGGCGCTGTTCCTCACGCGCCAGCCTGGCTCTCTCATCTGCGATTCTCTGGACTTCATCATATAGCCCAATCCTGGTAGCCTCCAATTCTGTCACCCTAGCAGCCGCGTTAACCGCAGATATTGGTGTAAACAACACACTTCCCTGTGGCGGCGTGACCGCTGCGCTGGGGGTTACCCTTGCCCCTGATTCCACAGGCGCGACTCCAGGTGGAGTTTCTCTGTTTGCGACTCCTGAGGCCGCGACTCCTGGCGTCATCGCAGCGGATGCCGCGACTCCTGATGTATCTAGCGCGGCTTGTTCTGCTGCTTCCGGCGGTGTGGGGGCTAAGCTGCCTGGTGGCATGCCCAGCCCTTCGTCTGCTTCTGTGGTCCTGTAGACCCCTTCCACGTGCCGATCTTCTACAGAGGGCGAGCCACTGTCCACAGGGCCTCCGCATAGCCTTTCCTCAAGGACATATTCAATGGATTGGCCTTCTTCGTCTTCAAGAGGCAGCGACTCGTGGTTGATAGATCCTTCTTCTTGGTCCACTGTCACCGCAACTCCTTCTTCTGAGTCGCCATGCTGCGATGGATCCTCTGACTCGCCGCCAATGAAGCCGACGAAGACGTTGATGGATCCAAAGGGGATGACGTGGCCGGTCTCCAAGTAATCTGCTTCCGGTCCCCAGCTTGAATCGTCGATGAGGGGTGTGCCATTGACCGTGATGATACGGCCAACAACAAGATCTTCAGCTCCCTTCATGGATCCTGCGCGGAACGTGACGCTTTTGACCGCAGGCCCCACGGTGGGCGCCAACTGTCGTGGGTTTGTCACGTCAGGTGTCATAGATGACTTCGTAGGTGTGGGATTACGCGAGTCAAGCATCTCCGAGCTTGGGATCGCAGGAACAAAGATCAACACAGATTTACCCAGGTTCGGCCCCCTCAATGTGAGGTAAAAGACCTACTTCCTGCCTACCCTAGATTGGTATTGATATGATAATCGAGGTGTTACAATGGAGGCGATCCGATCTGGTACTCGCCGTATGAGCTAGGGTTTGGGGCTTGATAGCTTGACCCGCTCTAAGTCCTGCGAGTCCTCTTTATATGCACAGAGGCTCGCTAGGTTACAAAAGGAAACTTCCCCATAAGGAATACATCCACAGAGGCCTACTCGGAGACTACTTGGTCTTCACGTCCTCCGGGATTTATCTTCTAGATCTTTCTCCTTATGGCGGTTCAATATTGGGCTTGTTCCCAAGTGGGCTTTCATCCGTGCGAGTAAGTTAAGTCGCACTGGGCCGCGGGTTAATCCAGAAAGTATTCCCCCGACACGATGGTCCACAAAAAAACCTAGAACAGATGATCAATGATTTGGAGAATAATATGGAAGGTAATGATGAGATAAAGAATTTCCTCTGTCAGTCAGCGGACTCGAAGAAACCTCTGTATCCGAATGCAAGCTCAGCAAGTTGGATGCGACACTAGAATTGTTGAAATACAAGGCAGAGAGTAGTACATCCGATGTGAGCTTCACAAAGCTGTTAAAACTTGTCGCATTATTACTTCCACCTGGAAATGACTTGCCAGCGAACACATACCATGCCAAGAGGGTGATCTGCCCCATTCCAGCCGAGTACGTGAAGATACACGCTTGTAAGAATGATTGTATTCTCTACCGAGGGGAAAATGAAATATGCGGCGTTGTCCCATATGTAACTTTCCTCGTTACAAACGCAACCTAGCAAAAGACAGAGACAAGGGCGAGGATGAGGTCACAACGGGAGTCCCTTACAAGGTTGTGTGGTATTTGCCAATAATACCCAGATTGAAGCGTATGTATGCAGATCCAAAGCAGTCAGAGCTGATGCGTTGGCATGCCGATAAAAGGAAAAATGATGGACTGCTCAGACACCCGGCTGATGGACCACAGTGGAGGCTTATCGATTATGAGTTCCCAGTCTTTGGCAGGGACCCCAGAAATGTAAGGTTTGCACTAAGTACAGATGGAATGAATCCTTTTGGCAGCATGAGCAGCAGACATAGCACTTGGCCAGTTCTTTTAGCAATGTATAACCTTCCTCCTTGGTTGTGCATGAAGAAGAGGTATATCATGATGTCGATGCTTATTCAAGGACCAAAACAACCTGGGAATGACATTGATGTTTACTTGAGTTTACTTGTCGAAGAACTACAAGTACTGTGGGATGGGGTAAGAATGTATGATGCGTTCAAGAGAGAACAGTTTGATCTCAGAGCAATGTTGTTTCTCACCATTCAAGATTATCCTACTTGCGAACTTGTCAGGGCAGAGTTTGAAGGGATCCTTTGCATGTGTCACTTGCAAAGAGAGAACAAAAAGTCTTTGGCTGCCGAATTCAAGGAAGACAGTGTACATGCGGCACCGAAGGTTTTTGGCAAAGAATCACCCGTATCGTAGTTGAAGGCCCCGTTCGATAATACGATTGAGAGCGATGACACGCCAGAACCATTTTCAGGAGCGGATGTCGATGACCAGACGAAGGATGTACACACTATTTTTGGTAAGGGGAAGAAACCCCAATCTCGTGAGAAGGCAGTGTGGAAGAAAAGATCGGTTTTCTGGGCATTGAAGTATTGGGCATATCTGGACGTTCAACATTGCATCGATGTCATGCATGTCGAGAAAAACGTAACTGAAAGCGTTCTTGGATGTGTAATGAATAACAAGGATAAAACGAAGGATGGTATGAATTCACGGCTGGATATTCTTGCATTGAAATATAAAAGGAAAAAGTTGAAGCCACAAGAGAAGCCTAATGGGCAGTGGTACCTCCCACCTGCTTGCTACCAGTTATCGAAGGAAGAGTTGAAGGAGTTCTTGCAATTCTTGTATGATATAAAGTTCCGTCAGCATACTGCGCAAACATCAGGACTCTGGTGTCATTTGAAGAAAAGAAACTGATGGGGATGAAGTCACATGACTGCCATGTGATGATGACACAGATGCTCCCTGTGGCAATTAGAAATATGTTGCCTAAACCCGTTCGAGAGGCTCTCATGAGGTTATGTGATTTTTTCAACGCTATATACCAGAAGGTAATAGATCCATTCAAATTAGACAGATTGCAAGAAGATGTTGTGAAGACTATCTGCCAGCTGGAGATGTTCTTCCCCCCTTCGTTTTTCGACGTAATGGTCCATCTAATTGTACACATTGTTTATGAGATAAAGCAATGTGGTCCAGTGTATCTGCGCACTATGTATCCGTTCGAGCGCTTCATGGGTATACTCAAGCACTACGTCCGTAACAGGTATCGGCCAGAGGCAAGTATCGTTGAAGGATATCTTTCGGAGGAGGTGGTTGAGTATTTCATCAGCTACATGGATGGCCACCGACCTATCGGGGTGCCTCTGTCCAGGCATGAGGGGAGGCTAGATGGAAAAGGGTTAATGAAAGATAAATCATGTTGGCCAGAGTGTGAATTATTTGAGAAAGCACATTTGTACGTATTGCAGCACCTTGCAGTCGTTACACCATATGTGGATGCTCACAAGGATCTACTTAGAATTGAGCTAGGAGGCCGAGGCTTGACAGAGAATCAGAAGGAAGCACAAGTCTTGAAACTGCACAACCAGAGATTCGCTGATTGGCTGATGACGAATTGTGTCGGAGATGATGACGAGACTTTAAAAAGTTTGGCAAGAAAGCCAAACTTTACGGTTCATAAATGGGAAGCATATGACCTGAATGGCTACACCTTTTATACAAAGAATAGAGACAACAAGACCATGTATCAGAATAGCTCTATTAAAGTGGAAGCGGTAGATCCGAATGGGAGGAAGGATTGGTACTATGGAGTAATTGAGGAGATTTGGGAGCTTGAGTACGATACATTACTCACGGTTCCATTGTTTAAATGCAAATGGGTCAAACTGGGTCATGCGAAAGTTGACCAGTACGGCACTACATATGTCAATCTCAACGAATTGGGATACAAAGATGAACCTTTCGTTTTAGCTACCCAAGCCACCCAGATCTTCTATGTCAAAGACCTACTACATAAAAATTGCCATGTTGTGATGAATGGGAAAAGGAAGATTGTTGGGGTGGATGACGTTACTGATGAAGAAGAGTACAACCAGTATGAGGACTTGCCAGCAACTGGAGAACGCATACAGATCAATGACCGACAGGCTCCTGGAGATGGCTTTTACGCAAGAGATGATCACTCCGATGGGGCAATTTACAAAGGAAATATTCAGGTTGATCCAGTTTTACTAGAGGAGGACGAAGAATGAGCAAATTAATTTGTACCCTAAAGTGATAATTGTATTTCTTAATTGGCAAAGTAATGTGCTGTTTTATTTCTTAATTAATTTTCAACCGTAAACGCTACGTTTATTCAAATTCCGAAATATAAATTATTTATACCACATCGGCAACGGTTTTTTGAATGCACCGTTGCCGATGTGACAGAACCCTACTTCCAGACTTAGACTATGGCGACCAACCTACCACCCCTCGCATTTCCCCCCGCTCACCGTCTTCAAACCACCCCCGGCGGCGTACTCGCGCTCAGCTGAGTTCATTATGCGGACTACTCGGGCCGCCCTTGCGGCGCAGACGGCTTCCCTGGCCGTCCCCCAACCCACCCTCTCAGCTGAGTTCATTATGCGGACTACTCGGGCCGCCCTTGCGGCGCAGACGGCTTCCCTGGCCGTCCCCCAACCCACGCCGCGGGGCAGCTCCAGGCTACGACGGCGTCGCGCCGACGCCGTGGTCAGCGAAGACGCCCAGAGGGTGGGCTCTATCCCCCCCAGGATCCCGGAGATGCGGCCGCCACAGATTTGGCCGCCGTCTCCACTGATTTGGCTCCCGGAGATGCGGCCGCCACAGATTTGGCCGCCGTCTCCACTGATTTGGCTCCCGGAGCTGCTGCCGCCACAGATTTGCCCGCAATAGAGGAAGGGGCAGACAGCGGCGACCTCATACATGCCGGAGACACACTTGGGACAGGTTAGTTGTGCTGATTAACTGTATTACACACTGTAAAGTCGGACCTTTTAGTTTTAATTAGTGCTGAGATCCACCTTCTATTATTCACCTGTTATTCAGAGCTGTCGTCTGGTGATGAAGGGTCCTCGAGCTCATCCTCGCAGCAGGATCAGTTTATCATGAAACAAAGGGGTCGAGGAATTAGAAAACCAACCCTAAAGCCAAGAGGAACATTTACAGTGGAGATGATTGACAAGAAAACTGGTGCCCCGTTGAAACCAGTCAAGGCACATAGGAAATTTAAGACATTGTGTGGGTGTGTAGTCAGGGAAAAGGTCCCCATTACGGTTGACGACTGGAGTCAAGTCACTCCAGAAGAAAAGAGTTTCATCGTCAACGCCATAATGAGCCAGTTCCAGCTCGCAAATGAGGAATGGAAGCCTGCAGTTCAAGCTGCTGCTCTTTCTAAAGCAAAGGATTCGTTCCGTAACTTCAGGCACCGTCTGTACTCCAAATTCCAGAAGAAAAATCGGGATGCGACACTTGTATACCCCTTCATTAAACCTGACGACTGGAAGGAGTTCAAGAAGTATAGGAGGACGGAGGAGTTCCTAACAAAGAGTAAAGCCGGCAGCGCCCTCATCAGTAAAAACAAGCATCCCCACAATATGGGGGTTCTTGGATATGCTGGTTCGAAGCCCATATGGAGAAAACAGGATGAAGAAGCAGTTGCTTCAGGGGGCACGGTTCCTTACTCTGATCTTGAAGGTGAACGGGCACGAGACTTCTTGAGGGCGAGGTCTAAAACAAACGAAGTTGGTGAACTTGTTATAACTCACCCCGAGACCCAAAAGTTACATAAAACAATGGTAATAACCATATATAACCTAAGTTGTTTCCTCCTTAACTGACACAATATTTCCTTGTGTACTGAATTCAGTGTACTACTTGTCTTATCTCCAGTTGGAGCTGAAAAATAAAAGGGACAGCGGAGAGATTGTGGCACGAGGGAAAGATGACATTCTCTCAAAAGCTTTGGCTACGCCTGAGGCCTCTGGTCGGGCTCGGACGTACGGCACCCATGTTGGCCACAAGAAGGCTTTCGCGATAGACCAGGCTGAAAGGCAGGCAATGAAAAAGGCCAGACATGACGCTCAAATGAAAGCACTAGAGACAAATATTACAGCCAATATCGTTAAGCATATTCGAGACGGTCACCTAATTGATCCCCACCGGGGGGAGTGCCCTACAGCCAGGAGTAGTTGTGGATCATTGTCGGTTGATGGTCTTGTAGACACCGGCAAATATGCTGTGGACGACATCACGAGCCCGGAGAGATGCAAACTACATGTGCCTGTAACCGTGATGACGCATCATCCCCTGGTGGCAGCACTAGGTATGGTTCAGCCACCTACCGATGTGGTACCTCAAGTGGATGGTGTGCCCTTAAAGCCAGGTTTTGCAATGTGCTTTCTGGACAAGATCATGCCTGGCTTCGAAGGCATCTTGCTATTTAACACCCGCGTCGATGCAGACGTACAAAGCTTGGGCCAGGCTAGGCTGAGATACGTACAGTGGCCCAAGAAGGAGATTTCTCTTCTCAGTGCCCTGCCATCCACCTCAACAGCTTCTCGACAGATGGCGTCGTCTGAAGGCCTACTCCGTTCAGCACAGCTCCTCCTTGATATTGGGGCCAAACAGCCTTCCAGAGAACAAGCAGTTGAAGATACAACGGTTGCACAGAATTGTGAAGCCACACCAACACCGCCTGTCGATGGTAACTCACCTACTGCCCTTGTGGTGAACAACACCACCAACTTGGTTGAAGCTACACCAACACCGCCTGTCGATGGTAACTCACCTACTGCCCTTGTGGTGAACAACACCACCAACTTGGTTGAAGCTACACAACACTGCCTACGCCTCCGCCTCAGCCACAGCAGGCTTATCTGCCGCCTCCGCCTCAGTCACAGGAGGCTCACTGCCGTCCCTGCCTCCTCAGCCACAGCAGGCTCATCTGCCGCCTCCGCCTCCGCCCCAACTTCTTCGGACGCGTAGAGGCACCACACCCATCCGGGCGAAGGACAATGCCAAGATGGCCCCGATAAATAGAACCCCGATGAAGCCCAAGCCCAAGTCCAAGCCCAATCCCAAGACCACTAAAAATAAAAAAAGTACTGCACCGATTTACGAGGACCAATACCTAGATGACGAAGAATTGGGTAAGAAATACGATGCAGAGGTGCAAAGTTGCCCCAAATACGTGCGTGGACAGCCATTGTTGACTAAAGATGGATTACAAAGATCAGGCGTGGCTTGCCAGAAGC
The DNA here is from genome assembly GCA_947311845.1 of Poa pratensis. Classification (NCBI taxonomy): domain Eukaryota; kingdom Viridiplantae; phylum Streptophyta; class Magnoliopsida; order Poales; family Poaceae; genus Poa; species Poa pratensis. Next base: position 48,150,438 of record CAMZMU010000038.1, read on the forward strand.
TTCATGAAAAGTACCTCCAATATTGTGAAGAGAATGAGGATAATATGATTAACTTCAGTATCAGGAAAGAGGATTTTTACGGCGTCCAAGATGGTGTTTATGGCTGGGAGTTTTCAGAGATGTTCCAAGTTTTCAACCTGAATACTGTTGATGGCACGTTCATGCGTTTGTTCACATTGTATGTGCCTTACAAATACTTTTCACATTTTAATAGCTTTCTTCTGTTCAGTACATGCTAACTATTCTCTTTCTTGTACTTAGGAGCCAGGTATTCGAGTGCAACCGCAGGAAAGAACCGGTAGGTTTCCTTGACCCGGCTGTTATCGCTTACCCGAACCTCTGCAGCAATCAATACGAAACTACATTCGACTATGCTGTGAAGGCGTTGACTCATTATCAAGACAAAGAGTTGATCCTGCTTCCTTACAATCAGGAGTAAGTTTATGAAGACAAAAATTATCTGTACATCCTGCTTCCTTACCATCAGGCGTAAGTTTGTTATTTTCCTTTGCAGTTTTCACTGGATCTTAGCTGTCATCATTCCTAAACAGAACAAGGTATTGTATATAGATTCCCTACTTGGAAGGGTGGATTATACAATCTTGAAGAAATTCTTGAACAGGTATTACATCGTTCCCTAGTTTACTTTATGATTTAACTTTCACGTGTTGTTTTCTCTATCCGCCAACTCATTACTTTTGTAGTGTGTTCGAAAAGTACCTGACGACAACCAAGAGACCGTTGCCCAAGAGAGGAGAACAGGGGACATATTGAGTGACGTAACAGTTGACCCGGTAACAGTTGCTACTTTATTCCTAGTTTTCACAAATACCTGCTAGCAAACCAAACTAAGTGAGCGATTTTGTCACCAACATTACAGTGCCCTCAGCAACCATCTGGTACAAATCTTTGTGGGTATTATGTGTGCAATGCAATATTGAAAGTCGTTCCCACCTCGAAAAGTCTGCCAAGCCTCGATTCGGTTAGTAATCCACGACATCATCAACAATTCATGTTTCCTAACAATATTTGTAGACATACATGACGAAAGATACCTAACTAAGAATCTGCCTGCAGCTTATAGGTGGAATGGGACGTGCACCTTTGAAGGAGGATGTTCTTACGCAGCTGAGAGGCAAGTTTGCTGGGTTCGTCCTTACACACGTCATAAGCAAGGAGGGAAAACTACGCGTCCCTATTCCATGATCATGAGATCCTATTCGGCATTTGTTCACCTGTCCATACCGGCATTCTCGCTGGTGAGACTATAGATTTTTCCAAAACAATTGTTGTCACCATTGTGATGTAACTTCTTTAAATTGTGTCCACTTTTTTCCGAACAATGGCTGAAAACTTTGTATTTGTAGCAATAGTTGTGAACTTGTATTCCAACATTTGCTGTAAACTTTGTGTTCATATATGATTGTTGTAAACTTGTATTGCTGAATGTCTGCTAAATAATTTCTGTAGCACGGGCGTGCAAGTGCAGCTAATTACTATTAGCTTGCAATTAGACATCGGAAACAGGCAAACAGAAATAGCCGTTTCCGACATGATACCACACTGGTAACGGAGGACAAAACCCCCGTTGCCGAAATGGTCACACATTGGTAACGGAGGGCCGGAGGCTCCGATGCCGAAATTTTCTCACATCGGAAACGGTGTTCCGCCACCGTTGCCGATGAGGGCCTTCACATCAGTATCAGAAGCGGGGACACGGACCCTTTCTCCATTTCCGAAGGGGTTTTTGGCCCGTTTCCGATGTGTCGTTCTGTACTAGTGTATGATGAGTACATCAGCAAGTTTTCCCTCAGTAAGAAACCAAGGTTTAATCAGACCAGTATGAGATCGAAGTCACTTTTGAAGGTTGTTGGTGAAGGAGTGTAGTGCGGCGCAACACCAGGGATTCCGGTGCCAACGTGGAACCTGCACAACACAATCAAACTACTTGCCCCAACTTAACAGTGAGGTTGTCAATCTCACCGGCTTGCTCAAAACAAAGGATTAGGGGTATAGTGTGGAAACTGATGTTTGCTTGCAGAGAATGAAAAAGAACAATGATTGCAGTAGGTTGTATTTCAGATGTAAAAGAATGGACCGGGGTCCACAGTTCACTAGTGGTGTCTCTTCATAATAAATAACTAACATGCTGGGTAAACAAATTATAGCTGGGCAATTGATAATATTGATAAGTGCATAACATGTATGTGCAAGTTGTGGTGTCTACTATGAGATTCATTTGGGCATCACGACAAAGTATACAGACCGCTATCCAGCATGCATCTGTGCCTAAAAAGTCCACCTTCAGGTTAACATCCGTACCCCTTCCGGTATTAAGTTGCAAGCAACAGACAATTGCATTAAGTAAAGTGCATAATGTAAAGAACACATTCATCCTTAGACAAAGCATCATTAGGTTACCCCTAGTAGCAACAACACATCCACAACCTTAGGGGTTGCTGTCACTCCCCCAGATTCAATGGAGACTGAACCCACTATCTAGCATAAATACTCCCTCTTGGAGTCACAAGCATTCACTTGGCCAGAGTTTCAACAAGTAATGGAGAGCATGCAAGATCATAAAAGACATAGACATAATATTTCAGTATTCAACTTGACATAGTATCAATATTCATCGGATCCCAGCAAACACAACATGTAGCATTACAATAAGATGATCTTGATCATGATAGGCAGCTCACAAGATCTAAACATGATGGCACAAGAGGAGAAGACAACCATCTAGCTACTGCTATGGACCCATAGTCCAAAGATGAACTACTCACACATCACTCCGGAGGCAGGCATGGCGATGTAGAGCCCTGCGGTGATGATTCCCCTCTCCGGCAGGGTGCCGGGAAGAGCTTCAGAACCCTCCCGAGTTAGGGTTGACGGCGGCGGCGGCTCTGGAACTTTTCGTGGAATATGACTCGGGTGTTTAGGGTTTTCCCGAATAGATGAATATATAGGCGAAGGGGCGGCGTCGGTGGAGGCCTGTGGGCCCCTCACCACGTCACGGCGTGACAGATGGTGGGGCCGCGCCGCCACGTGGTGAGGGCGGCCCACAGCCCCCCTTCGTCTCTCCTTCGGACTTCGTGTACGTGACAGAAAAATAGGAGGTTGGGCTTTTGTTTCGTCCAATTCCGAGAATATTTCCAGAACAACTTTTCTGAAACAAAAAACAGGAACTGGCACTGTGGCATCTGGTTAATAGGTTAGTCCCAGAAAATGCATAAAAATGATATAAAGTATATGTAAAACACGTAGCAATTGGCATAATACAAGCATGGAACATCAGAAACTATAGATACGTTGGAGACGTATCAAAAATCTTCACAAACTTCTTTTACTTTTTGGTGTTGATGCACACATGTATACACAAGTAAAACCTGCATCACTTAACACCAGGTTAAAACATCACAATTGTTGTTAACTGACACACAAAATTAAGAGATCACAAAATGTTCTTTCAGCTTTTGCCTCGCACACTATAGGTCTGATAGAAAACTTAGGTCCTGGTGCAGAGTCGGAAAACTGTTGTTCTTTGTAGCAAATAGTTTAGTTATTTCCGAAATAGATTATTATTTATATGTTTCAAAGTACTGTGAGGGCTATGTTTTTTTCTCGCCGGAGGTGGGTTTTGGTCACAAGACCGGACCCTCAGCCCTTCCTAGCCCATCCCAGCCCTGCGGGCTCTAACCCGTAGGCCAAGTCCACATTTTAATGTGCTATTAGCAAAATATTACAAATAATTATATATTTTTAAATTTTAATCAACTACAAAATATTTATATCACAGCTATCACGTAATAAATAACATTTGATTTCAATAAGATCGTGAATTTTATCTTTGCTGTCGTCACGTTCGTTATCAGATTTTAAAACATTTATGGTAATTTTAATTTCCATATTTACTAAATGAATATGTGGAAACGGTCGATCTAGAATTAAATATTTATGTCCAATTTTATTTTCATCCATTGTTTAAATTAATATTAATCATAATGATCCTTTTTGAATTTAGAATATATATTTATTTTATTTTGATACATTAGTGAATAAGATGCTCGCCTCCTCCCCCCTCCCCGTTGCCGAAGTTTAGGGTTTAGGGTGCTCACCTTCTTCCATAATTCTTCGCATAACTCTTTTAATCAAATTATTTTGATGGGTGATTTGCGAAAATTTGTCATATTTTCATGAACTATCTCGTGTGGATATAGATATCACCTTCGTCATTTCCTTCAAATCACGAGGTACATGTAGTGACATGCTATATTTTGAAGTCGTTTCTTGAAAGTTGTATATTCAAGTTTATTATTATATCTCAAAACTAGTACAAATAAAGAATCCATGCTCAAGAATTAAATTCTCAATTTCATTCTTCATTTTCAGTGATTTTGGTTTTTCAAAATGGGGTGAAACGCTAGCAAATACTAATCATAACTAGAGCATAAAATTTTCAACACTCTCTCTGTCTATTGCACATAATCCTACTAGGGTCTGAAAAATATTTTTGGCAATTTTCAAACCAAACAATAACCTATGTAGTTAAAATATGAATTACTTTCAAGAAATCAACCAAAGTTCATTTGAGTGTGTCAAATTAGCTAGAAATAGAATGAAACCTAATTTTAAACACAAAATGACATTTGAATTCACACTAGACCATACAGTTTTTAGAACCATTCTTTAAACCAATATAAGAAAGGGAACCTGTTGTATTTTTCAATCTCCAACTCAGTCTTTAGAAAGACAGTAATCCCTAGGATCTTGCTACGTTTCCGAGCTTAAGAATGTCGACGTCAAACTCGGCCTGCCATGAAGCACGGTCCGCCCCAGTCCAAGGTATTAATGAAAAACCTAGTCCATCCATATTTGCACCACTTAAAAGTTTAAACGAAAAAGTATTTCAGAGTGCAATATCGTTCATTACCTAATCCCAATGAGCATGGTTACCAAGAAGCACTGTTCAAGATATCTTTCGATATACCGATAAATCGGTCGATTTATTGCTTTTCAGTGTGTGACCGATAACATAAATTAGCCGATAATTCAATTGATATGTAGATAAATCAACCAATATGCCGATAAACCGGCCGATTTATCCCATATTTGGGGTCGGCCGAGAAGTTCCCAATAAGCGATATCCCTAACATTGCCAAGAAGTAAACATAACCAGATTTAATCTAAATGTATGCCTTCTCAACATGGCTTTCATTTCAATCCAGTTCTATGATAGAGGGTATTTTCACAAACTTTTAATCTAATTTAAATTAATATTCTAAATCTGGAAGACTAACGTTGTACAAAATATTAAGGTCATTAATTTATTGAAATAAAATACACAAATATTTATAATTCAGAGTCGACCGTTACGCTGATATTAGTTTAGGTAATTGTATCAGGGAAACAAAAATCTAAAAATACACATTCAGAATTCAATCGACCGTTACATCGATATTACTGTACGTAATTTTTTGGAAGGAAACAAAACAATAAAAGTATATATATTATGAATTCGTAATCAATCGTCACGACAAAAATTAATATCATGAATTTATTACTATATATCTTCCTTAGCCCATTAGAATATGGACTAAACCTGGGTATGTGCGGCCCGGATGGTCGGGTCCGGTCCGGGCTCGTTGTCTTGTGTTCAAAACCTGGTCTACAAGATCGAAAAGAACTCGAATTGTATATTTTTATGCAGAAAAGCTCGAATTGTATTCGACTTTGAAACATTAGAGTACATATTTATTTATTTTCTTTCAAAGAATTAAACCGATTTTTCAACACAAAATAATTATTTTTAGGACCCTGGCCTGGCCAAACCATCCATTTCATGTCAAGCTCAGTCTTTATATGTGCTAGCCAGTAATCCCTAGGATCTTCCTCTGTAATGCCTATGGGAAAGCCCGGCCCGTTTTGAAGCCCGGCCCGGCCCAAGGTTTGTCCAGGGCGATGGGAACCACCCATTTGCTTCCCCCTCTCCCGCTACGCTACGTCCCCCTCCACGTGTACACGCGCACGTCACTCTCCCCGCGCCGCGCTACAAATACGTACACCGGCGAGCGGAGGGGAAGCGTGGACGGACACACACACAGCTAAGCAGCCTTCACACTCCCCGCGCCGGTAGCCAGCTCCACTCCCGTTCGCCTCATGGGCCACTTCGCCTTCGGCAACTGGCAGCAGCAAGGTATGGACCCCGCCGTCGCCTCCTCCCTGCAGTCCGGCGCGCTGCCCCTTCCGGCCGCACAGCAGGGCGCCGCCTTGTCCCACTGCCTCGACCCGTCCATGTTCGGGTCCGCACTCCCCGCCGTCGCACAGGCCGATGCCGAGAGGAGGCGCCAGGAGGAGGAGAACGCGGGGATCCAGCTGGTGCACCACCTCGTCGAGTGCGTCAACGGAATCCAAGCGGGCGACTACGCGGCGGCCTCCGGGAACCTGGCCCAGGCGCGCGCGGCGCTCGCGACGACGGTCTCCACGGCCACCGGGATCGGTCGCGTCATGAGCCACTTCGCCGCCGCGCTGGCCCAGCGCCTCTTCCCGTCGTCCCCGACTCACTCCGGCGCCTCCACGCCGGCGGATCACGCCGACGAGCTGTACCGCCAGTTCTACGACGCGGGGCCCTACCTCAAGTTCGCCCACTTCACGGCCAACCATGCCATCCTCGACGCGTTCGAGGGCTGCGACCGCCTGCACATCATCGACCTCGCCATCATGCAGGGCGTGCAGTGGCCGGCGCTCATCAAGACCCTCTCCCTCCGCCCTGGCACTACTCCGGCCCTCCGCATCACCGCCATCGGCCCCGCGACCGCCGCGGACGGATCACGCGACGAGCTCACCGAGGTGGGCGTCCGCCTCGCCGTGTTCGCGCGCGCCGTCAACGTGCCCTTCTCCTTCAGCGTGGTGACCGGCGACACCCTCGACGCGCTCCAGCCGTGGATGTTCCAGATCGTCCCCGGCGAGGCGGTGGCCGTGAACTCCATCTGCCAGCTCCACCGTCTCCTGGTGGACCCGGACGCGGCGTCGACCTCCCTCCCCTCGCCCATCGACGCCGTCCTCGGCTGGGTCGCCGCCATGCAGCCCAAGGTGTTCACGATCGTGGAGCAGGAGGCGGACCACAACAGGCCGGCGCTGTCGGAGCGGTTCAACAACGCGCTCTTCTACTACGCCGCCGTGTTCGACTCCATGGAGGCCCTGTCCGCCCCCAGCCGCGCCGGCATCATCGCCCCCGGCACGGAGGCGTACCTGCAGCGGGAGATCTTCGACATCGTGTGCGGAGAGGGCAGCAGCCGCGCGGAGCGCCACGAGCCGCTCAATATCTGGTGCGACCGGCTCTGGCGCGCGGGGATGACCCAGGTGCAGCTCGGGCCGAGCGCGACCGAGCAGGCGGCCGCGCTGCTCCGCGTGTTCTCCGGCGCCGGGTACCGCGTGGAGGAGATCGCCGGCTGCCTTACGCTCGTGTGGGACGAGCAGCCGCTGTTCACGGCTTCGGTGTGGCGCGCGGCGCCACCGATCCTTGCCGCCGCTGCTGGCATCGTGGACGAGCATAATGGCACGAAGAGCAGCAGCGAGAGCAGCGGCCAGCAGCAGGCCGCCGCAGGGGAAATGGCCATGCAGTGAGGGCGCACGCGCGCGAAGAAGAGCGGTTTGAATAATTGGATTGATTGATTTGTTGGTGTTAGAGTCGGAGCTTCGTCTCTGATTGATTGATTCATCGAGTCTAGTTAAATTAGTCGTTCGCAAATTCTCTGAGATCAGTGCCATCGTCGGGTCAAAATAACATGAGATTCAGATATCTCCCTAGGTAATAAAGTAAGTGTCGCAGTCAAATTCCCTTAGGTCGAGTTGTTCCATTGTCATTCCTGGTTTTATGAAACAGTTGTTTGGTCGATTCGAAGCAGATCTTTGTACCTGTGTTCCTTGGAAAGCACTGTTCAGTTTCAGTTCATCTGCAATTTTTTGACAGGGCAAGGATGTGTTCTCAGGCCTGTCATGCTAAGACTCTTTCGTGCTACTACCGCTCCATGTTTCGATATGCTGCAGTGCCGGCCCTTTTGTGGATTCTGTTCTCCCCAGTCGCCAGCATGCATTCAGAGGTCAATGCATCGACTTGTGTCAGATCAAGGCTCATACTAGTATTTCTGAACCCTGTCATACTGCTCCATCCAATCTCGACGATGTTTGACATGGAGATCATGCTTGACATTGATGTGCGTCGCCAGTTTGCCACAAAGACCCAGACCAGCCAGTGCTGGGGACACAAGCAAGAAGAAACCAGCAGGTGATCGACCGCACACAAGTCAGAGCCACCATCCGTTTTCACTAACATGGATGGCATCAGCTGCAGCCATCGGCCGGCTTCTATTTGGGTAGTGCAATCTGTCAAGTGATGGGCCTCTTGCGGCTTCTGATCTCCGCAGATGCCAGCAGCTTGATACCAGGATATAAACACGCGCTTCAGGACTGAACCATCATGAAAATTCCTTCTTTTTCTGGTCTTGACTCTTGAATACTGCCACCCATATTTCACAACTTCAACAGTTCTTGACAGCCCAATCCCTACCAGGCTACCACTATGCAATGACGTCCGTGGTGATTTCGTCAATATCAAGACCCAATCCGCCGGCTCAGTCTCTTGGAGGTGCTCATAGGGTAGGGTGTGTGTGTGCGTTCATAGGGATGAGTGTACGTGCGTGTACGTGAGCGTCTGCGTTGTACTGTGTTTAAAAAAAATGCGTCAACAACATGGTGAAAAATAATTATTTGTTATAGCCTTGAGCCCTTGAATACTATAAAATTGTGCATATCCAACCTATTATGCAATGGAACCGTACAATAATATGGTGCATTCCTTTTTTTTTACAAATATGGTGCATTCAAGTTACATGCAATGGATCGACAAAGCATCTAACCAAGGTGTAAACCTAAATTACACAGACCCAAGTATCTCCAAATATAAAGATGTTTCAGTGCATATACTTCCTGTTGGATAGTTAGGCAACAATTTTATGATCAATTTCAAAATATTGACCATGAGACACCAACTACTACCATGTGAAACTCGAACATACCAAATGCAAAAATCACTATGAACAGAAGAAACATGATATCACGAAACATGTAATTAGTAAACATGTTATAGAAGTAGATTAAAAAGTGGATACTGATTGTTTGTAGAGGAAGTCGTTGAAGCAAATGCGATGGTGATATTGTTGAGGACAACGTTGTCGAAAACAGGTTGCAGCATACAATGTTGGAAACGGTGGTCCGTAGTACCACCTCACTTGGACGGTAGAGGACCCGTGGTGCAGAATGCAAGCATTCACACAGGACACTTCCCAAAAACCTACGAATTCGTCCACTCCCTTACATGATCGCAACGGAGTGGTTACAGAGACCTTCTCTTCCATTCACAGTGCACACCGATGCTTGGGATAGACTAGACTATGATGACAGTGCAAGGCGCGAGAGTGGCAAAAACTAGATAAGTTTTGTGTATATTATGACATATACATCGCATGGATTTACATAGAGCGGCTCGGAGTAGCCTAACACGTATATTATGGATGAGAAGTAGTGGGAAACACTAGGGAGAAAAACGTTGATGATGGAGAAAAAGACCGGTGTTGAAGGGGAAGACGTCATGTTGCCACCGCCACTGAGTTTAATACATCACCGTTGTCGTGGCCTTCGTCACATGAACCTTTTGCTCACTTTCTCTCCCTCTGTCTCATGCCGTGGGAATTCGTCCAAAGATTGGATGGGGATAGTTTTTCTCCAGGCAAAGTTACTGAAGCTGGACGGGATGGGTCAGGCTAATAATCCCGTCCAAGAGAAAGAAAAGACCAGACAATCAGGATTGGCCTTGAGATCAATCCCGGCCCAAATAATGACAATTGGAAAACACTTTTTCATGGGTGCCAAGCAAACAAAAATATGTTAATTATACTAAACATTTTTTACTTCGCCGTATTTAGGTTGATGCTAATCATATGTTTTTTTCATTAATACATTTTTTGATGCACTTCATTGAATACAAATTTACAGATATAAACAGCAAATATCAACAATGTACACAAGTTCATGTGCATCAACGTTATTAAATGTTGCTTAAGTGAAATCGCATATTTTCGTATAGTTGAGATGCTCGTGATTTTTTTTCATATTAGAATTCACTATAAATGTAAGCAAACCATAGTAGTGTTATAGATTGCATGAATTGAGTAAATAAGTTCACAGCGTTCTCTATAGTGCAAGACTATCTAAATTTAAAATTAGATAATTCTAGAGTGTATAGAGTCTCAACAATATTTTACCTGGGATATCAAATTTGGCTCTCATTTGCTTGCCGTGCCCGCTTCCTGACCTTTTTTTTGACAGAAATTGTGAGCGCCACTGAACAATGCTGCGGCAGCACACGGCTACTCTGGCTACTACTCGGTCCGTCGATCGTCGTCAACCACGCGCACGCCACTGCCAAATATCTTACCGACGACCAGGTCCCACGCCGCCAGACGCCGTGCCGAACTCCTCCACCCGTCCGTCTTCTTGCACGCCACCGGGGAGGGGAGGAGGTTCCACACGCCAAGTTACTACCACGTACACAAGTCCGGTCGCCCACGCGCTCCGTCAGCTGAGATCCAGCGTCCGCGTCCTCATCGGCGGCCCTGATCGATCTCCTCCCGCTAGTAGCTTCCCCGGAGAAAGAAGGCTATAAAACTTGGAACAGATCGAAGGCTCGAAGCTCGTGTCACAAAGCTCGAGAGATTCTTGACGAACTTCCATTTAGCTGATTTCCCGATCGACTGTAAGAAGAAAGTTCATTTCACAGGTCGAGCGAGCATGCCGGTGTCTTCCATGGCCACGATCAGCTGCTGCCACCAGCTCAGGCCTCCGTCCTGTAAATTTGTGTATACGATTGATGGCTCGTACCCTGTCTAGGGCCGGCTCCTCTCTTTATATATTGACAACAGGGGGTTACAAGGCGGTTTACACGTCCTTTTACAAGGGGCCGGATCAGACTACAATTGGAGGTTTCCTAGTACAGAATATACTACCGTACAATATACAACATACTTTAACATCTCCCCTCAATCACAACTCTACGAGATTGAGATTGCGCTTAAACTCAACTTGTTGTCGTACTGGTAGAGGCTTAGTGAAACCATCCGCAACCTGATCTTTTGATGGAATAAATCGAATGTCCAACACCTTGCGCGCAACACGATCTCTGACAAAATGGAAGTCCACTTCAATATGTTTTGTCCGAGCATGGAAGACAGGGTTCGCTGATAAATAGGTAGCTCCGAGATTATCACACCACAAACACGCTGTGCGTGACTGAAACACACCGAGCTCACCAAGAAGAGACTGAACCCAAACTATTTCTGCGGTGGCATTGGCCAATGCTTTATATTCAGCTTCTGTGCTAGAGCGAGACACAGTTGCTTGCTTGCGCGCACTCCAAGAGATTAGGTTGGATCCAAAAAATACTGCAAAACCACCTGTAGATTTTCGATCATCAGGGCAACCTGCCCAATCAGCATCAGAGAAGGCGCTCACTAACGTTGATGGGGACTTGCCAATCTTCATACCAGTGTTAGCAGTGTAGCTAAGATACCGAAGGATACGCTTGACCGCCGTCCAATGCGCACTGGTAGGAGAGTGTAAAAACTGGCAAACCTTGTTGACAGAAAAGGCAATGTCCGGACGAGTGAGGATCACGTACTGTAACGCGCCAACTGTGCTTCGATATTTAGTTGTATCCTCAGCCGAGAGAGGATCACCAATTTTCAAGGAAAGCTTTTCCGTACTAGTCATAGGGGTCGTGACACCCTTGCAAGATGTCATGCCAACACGCCGAAGAATATCAACAATGTACTGAGACTGAGATAGAACAATACCATCTGACACGGGGGTGACCTGAATGCCAAGAAAATAATGAAGAACACCAAGATCCTTGATTGCAAACACAATGCTCAAATTACGTAGAAGTTGCTGAATAACCAAAGAGGAGGACCCTGTGACAATAATATCGTCAACATAAATCAATATGAAAACTGTCGTTGATCCATCACGAAGCATGAAAAGAGAAGTATCCGCGCGTGATGGTATGAACCCCATGGACTGAAGCTTGGAACTGAGACGAGCAAACCAGGCCCTAGGTGCTTGTTTTAAACCATACAAGGCTTTGTGCAATTTGCAAACGGCATGCGGAAACTTAGAATCGGTAAACCCAGGAGGTTGTCGCATATAGACTGTTTCTTCAAGAACGCCATGTAAGAACGCATTCTGAACGTCCAATTGTCGAAGTTCCCATCCTCTTGACACAGCAATGGACAACACTAATCGAATAGTGGCTGGTTTGACCACTGGACTAAATGTTTCTTCATAATCAATCCCATACTGCTGGCGAAAACCTTTGGCAACAAGACGTGCCTTGTACCTGTCAACAGAGCCATCCGCTTTATGTTTGACTTTAAACACCCATTTGCAATCAATGATATTCTGCCCACGAGCTGGAGAAACCAGTGTCCAAGTGTTGTTGCGTTGAAGAGCTGCAAACTCATTGTCCATTGCTTGTTTCCATAAAGGATCAGCAAGTGCACTACTGACCGACACAGGCTCACGAGCAGCTAGCGATGCACGAGGTGGCCAAGGAATGGTGCCATCAGTGCGCACAAGAGGCTTGTGGATATTGTTCCTTGCACGGGTGGCTACACCAGCTGGAGGAGCAGGAGCAGGTTGAGCTGAGGGAGTATGAACGCCGTCTTGATCGTAAGCCTGGCCAGCATCGGGTGTCACCGCGGGAGAGGACGACGCGTCGCTAGCATTCTCCACATGCGGCCCAGCATGCGGCCCAACATGGGACGACGACCCAGGCGAGTTATTGCCCCACGAGTCGGTCGCCGACGTATAGCCCGGGGATGCACCAGGGCCATGCAGAGACGTATGATCAGCATCATCAGGAGCGACATCATGTGGCTGCTCCATGACAGCAGGTTGCTCGACCTGAGGCTGCTCCATGACATCAGGTTCCTCGACCTGTGGCTGCACAAGAAGACCAGGATTCACAGCTCGATGGGGATTAGGTTGGTTAGTAAACATATGGCCATGATTAATCCCCGATATGTCCGAAAGAAGTATTTGTTCAGCAAGAATACGAGGACCGGCAGTAGGTGCAAGATCAGCAAAAGGAAAAATATTTTCATCAAAGACCACGTCGCGAGAGATATAAACACGTCCAGAAGATGGATCGAGACACTTGTAGCCATGGTGCATGGGACTATAGCCAATAAAAATACAGCGCCGAGATCGGAACTGAAGTTTACGGGCATTATATGCGCGGAGGTGCGGCCAACACGCACAGCCAAACACGCGAAGAAAAGAGTAGTCGGGCGTTTGGTTAAACAATTTTTCAAGAGGCGTAGAATTTCCAATGACGGGGCTTGGAAGCCTGTTAATAAGAAAGCTAGCGGTGCTAAAAGCTTCGTCCCAAAATTTCAATGGAACCCCGGAAGAAGCAAGAAGAGCAAGACCGGTCTCAACAATGTGACGGTGCTTGCGCTCTGCGGCGCCGTTTTGCTGATGTGTGTGCGGACATGACACACGGTGGGCAATGCCAACTTGATTAAAGAAAGAATGTAACTTTTGGTACTCGCCGCCCCAGTCAGTTTGAAGGCACAAGATCTTCCTATTGAGTTGACGTTCGACAAGAGTTTGAAATTGCACAAAGACACGGAGTACATCAGCTTTACTTTTAATGGGATAAAGCCAAACAAATTTACTGTAATCGTCGATAAAACTCACATAATATTTGAACCCGCCGGATGACGTAATAGCAGGACCCCATACATCCGAGTACAAAAGTTCAAGAGGAGACAAAGAGATTTCATGAGAGTGTGTGTAAGGCAACTGATGACTTTTGGCTTGTTGACATGAATCACAAACCGACTCATTATTCAAACTACTAGAACAAGGAAGATTATTTGACCGAAGGACACGACGAACGGTGATCGAAGAAGGATGGCCAAGCCGACCATGCCATCTCTCGTAGGTGGGTGTAGACGTAACAGCATGTGTTGACCGTGTGGAAGCTGACGATAGGCGCGGTGCAAGCGGATAGAGACCACCCCTACATGCCCCGTGAAGAAGAGTTCTCCGCGTTGTTCGATCCTTCACAAAAAAATCATAAGGATGATACTCCACAAAAACATCATTATCTAAAGTGAGACGATGAACAGAGAGCAAATTCTTTGTGGCATGAGGAACATGAAGAATATTGTTCAAAGATAACGATTTTGATGGGGTATTAATCAAGGATTGGCCAATATGTTTAATAACCATACCTGCACCGTTTGCCGTGTGCACTTGATCGCGACCATTGTACTTGTCACGCACCGTCAGCTTGTCGAGTTCAGATGTGATGTGATCGGTAGCCCCCGTATCAGTGTACCAGTTGGTGTCAACATTGTAGGAGTTGGCATTGCTGTAGTTGACATTGCGATCATTGCCGCGGTCATCATCGGGCTGGAAGGAGTGGTTGAAGCGCTCATGGCACTGCATGGCCGTGTGCCCAACAATCTTGCACACTTGGCACCGAGGGCGCCAATTTTTCTTGCCGCGGCCACTGCCGCCGCCACGACCACCACCATTGTTGTAGCTGTTACCACCATGACGGCCACCATTGCTGTAGCCGCTACCACCAGAACGCCCATCATTGCCATTGTAGCCGCCGCGACCACCATTGCCACCTCCAGAGCGGCCACCGCCACCATAGTGGTTGCCACCACCGAAGCCACCACCAGAGCGGCCACCGCCACCATAGTGGTTGCCACCACCACCATGCATATTACGAGATGCCATATTGGCAACTGAACCAATCTGGCTTGCCTGATTCTGATGCTCAAGGAGAGACTCGAAAGAGAGAAAGAGTGCATAGAAATCAGAGAGCGTGAGATTATCTTTGGCATTGGCAGTAGATACCAGTGGATTGTACTCGGCGTCGAGGCCTGCCTGGATGTAGCTGATGACTTCTGCATCATCTAGTGGTTGGCCGGCAAGAGCCATCTGATCTGCAAGCGCCTTCTTCTTGTTGTAATACTCTGCGGCGCTGAGATCATGCTTGCGGGTCTGGGCGAGCATGGTACGAATCTGATTGATACGTGCCTTGGACTTTGAGGCAAACATGCTCACGAGAGATTGCCATACTTCAGCGGCTGTGGTCAGGGTTGCAACCTGAGCCAAGATCTCTGGTTCAAGAGATAGGAGTAGATGGCCAAGGACTTGCTGCTCCTTGGTCTCCCAAACATCGTACTCCGGATTGATGACCTCCTTCTCCACCGATTTGCCGTCGACTTGGACGGTGCTCTTGATCGTCGGTGAAGGCATGATGGTCGTCCCATCAACGTAGCCGAACGCGCGCGCGCCACGGAGGATGGGAACCTGTTGTGCTTTCCACAGCAGGTAATTGTCGCGGGAGAGCTTGACCGTCCCGCCGGTAAGGCCGCCGCTGCCGGACGAGGAAGACGAACCGAGCGACATGGACGTAGATTGGAAGTCCCTGGGCTCTGATACCATGTAAATTTGTGTATACGATTGATGGCTCGTACCCTGTCTAGGGCCGGCTCCTCTCTTTATATATTGACAACAGGGGGTTACAAGGCGGTTTACACGTCCTTTTACAAGGGGCCGGATCAGACTACAATTGGAGGTTTCCTAGTACAGAATATACTACCGTACAATATACAACATACTTTAACACGTCCCCTGTCACGGCCAAGGAAGTTGCCACCGCCGGTGGTCATCATCTCCCCATGCTGCGCCGGGCGTGTCTCGCGGCAGCGTGCGTCGTGGCCGTCGGGGCCACCGGAACGGCAGTCGACGGCGCGGCCATGGCGACGTCCTGGGGAATGGCCAACGGCGCACCGCATGAGGCGGTCCTGGTGCGCGTGCAGGCGCCGGCGCGGTGGAGCGACCGGAGGCAGTGCCCGCCGTGGCATGCCAACTCGTTGGAGAACGTCGTGCCGGAGAACCTGCCCCGGCCGGCGCCGCGCCGGAGGCCCAACGGCGTCGCGGCCGCCGACAAAGCGCCTGCCCCCGCACACTCGGCGTCGCCCGACGCGGTGGTGCCGTTCCTGGCGCTGCGCTCCGGCATGGGCTGCTTCTCCCTGTAAATTAAGTGTAATCAAGGGGCGGATAGCCTAGCAAATTAGCTTAGCCTTGTATTGTACAGTAGCTAATTAGGTTCAGGGCGGGATAAGCTAGCTCTCCTAGCCGGGAGTACATACGACGAACATATTGTTATATTTGCGATCATCCCTCTGTACTTCAATTCTTTGTTCGATAATCATTATTTGGCCTATTGGCCGCATTTACCTTGTCACATTTCTCTGATCATGTTGCTTTCTGGGAAAAGTAGGAGGCAAACGAACAACAAGTGCTCCACGTAAAAGCGAAATCGAACAGATTCTTCCTAAGAAATCAAGATTCGTAACTTGCTTTTAGATCGTAATATTCAGAGATTATTACACGTAAAAGCTAAATCGAACAGAATGTTCCTGAGAAAAACAAGATTCGTAACTAGTTTTTGGATCATAAAAATTCAGAGTTGATGTTTCTTGATCAGGGAGCAATACTGCGTGATAGTTCTTCAGGTTAGTAGTACGTGGCAGTACGATGGCTTGGGAGGGGAGTACAGGTCCGGGTTTCGTGTAGTACGACAGCGATCGCGCTTGGTTCATGTCTTCTTCAGGGAAAGATAGTTTCCAGAGAGCCGCCGTTTATGAACTTGTTTCGCGTGCGCATATTACTCCCTCCGATTGGTAAAGGTTGTCGTAAGGTGTGTAGAAATTTGTGCAAGCTTATTCCCATCATTTTTTAATATAAGATGTTTTAGTTTTTACCTAAATTAACATGTATCTAAACATATTTTAGTGTGCATGTTCACTTATTTTAGTGTGTATCTACTCAGTATGTGTAATATCTAAAACATCTTATGTTTAAAAACGGACGGAGTTTTTGGTTTCCAAGACAATTATTTCCAATGGGAGGTAGTAGTAAAATCATCATCCGGATATAAAAACCATTGTTTTATCCTTACATGTAAGGTAACAACATGATACAAACACGATACTGGCTTTTCAACCAAGCGCGATGACCAATTGGGTGCATCAACGGTTCTTCTCGTACTAGGTTGAATGTTTGATACATGTAAGGTAACAACATGATACAAGTTCGTAAAAACATCATCTGAATATAAAGACTACTGCTATAACGACAATTGTTGATTAAACTATAGAGGTTGAGTTGATATCTGACCTAGGTCTATGATTCGAATTTTATGTATTCCATTTCCATGAAACATATCTCAATGTACCGAGAAAGTTTAAAGATCTTTATATATTATAGAATTTATTAATAAAAGTACCATGGGGACCTGCAGTGTTTTCTTTTGTACTAATCTAATGGATATTATTTTTCTAAGACATTTGCTTAATAAATGTTATACCTATGACAGGAAACTACGCCATGTAATGGTTTGTCTAATCCCTGCAGTTTTCGACAATTAAGTCCAGCTAAATAAATTGTCCATATAATTTTTATTACAATTTATTGGTAGTATTTTTTTGCATATTTTGTTAAACTTTAGTCCATTTTAACATACAAATTAATCAGCTAGAATAGTATACATTATATAGGTAATAATTAATTGTCCATAATGTTTAGTATTTTTAGTCCATTTATATAACAAACTAATTAGCTACAATTTTTTGTACATATCATGGGTAGTAATTAATTTTCCATAATTTGTTTTTGGATCTTTTGACCACTGGATTGTACATATTAACTATTTGGAATTGCTTGTACATTGGATGGGTAATTATTAATTGTCCATGATTTCCTTTGGATTTTTAGGCCATTGGATTGTACAAATTATTGAGCTAGAATTTCTTATTACTACATTGTATGGGTAGTAATTAATTGACCATATCTTTCAAAGATTTGTTAATCCATTGTATTTGTGCAAAATAATTAGCTAATATTTTTTAGCATATTGTATGAGTAGTAATAAATTTTCCATATAATAGTAGGATTTCGTATCCTTTGCATTATACACAATAACTATCTAGATTTTGTTAGTATATTGTACGGGTAGTAATTAGTTGTACATATTTTCTCTAAGATTTTGAGTTAATTGTGTTGTACAAATTAATTACCTAGGTTTTGTATTACGTTGTATGGGTAGTAATTAATTATCTATATTTTCTAAGATTTTAGTCCACTGTATGTGCAACAATTAGTTTTATAATGTATCTAGGATGGTTCTGCAAGATAGACAAGTTTTGTGTTCTTTCTATGTTACAGAGAATTAACTGTATTATTTTGAATAACATGTACACGAAAACATGGAAGCGATTGACAAGCGGAAATGCAGAGTCGAAGCAAACATAATTCAGAAAGTGAGGAAATATAGAGACCTATCTAATGAATGTTTTGCAACAACATTTGTAATGGGAGTATTCTTATTAATGTCAAATCAAATTCAGTGCATGGTCGAGCTCAACTTGAGGAGTTGCAATGCATATGGTGACAATTGACCGGCATCCCTTTGCACCATGTCATCCCTTAGAGGCAGGAGTGTAATATCGAGGTACACCAATGGGGGAATGGAAGTTTATAAAAACTGTTGTGTAATTGGCATTGTAAATAAAGTAATCTCCAAGCATATATGCATGATATAGCTGAAGTATGCAGCTTGAAGAGTTATGCGCATGAACTGGTGACATGATACATTGAAACAATGGAAGAGGTATGAATCAATAAAGGTGAATACATGTTTCAATATTCTAGAGAGTACAAGATACACAGGATCATTTTGCAAGCTGATATTAACAATGCAAGGAAATAACAAGCTTGAAGATGATCACTTGACGAAAAAAAATAGCACGCTATTTTCCAGTTAATAGCACGATATAGCATATTTGGAGAGGCTACGCAATATTTAGCCTAAAGTTGACGCAACGGCACTATTTACGTTTTATACACGTCAAAACACACTAAACATGGTAATGCTATAGCTATGTTAACAAAAAGCCTGGAAATAACGTTGGGTGATGATGATGATGATGGGCAATCTGGTGGTTCTAATTAAAGTTTAAATAGGTTTATCTTTTAGTTTATTACACTTTCATGGTTTAAGCCTCATATATGTATTTGTGCCATCGATTTGGTCTTGACATTTGAATATGTTTACCTGATTATGCATGTATTGCTTATGGAGAATTTTTCAATGCTGAAATCCTTAATATTTGGGCTATTTCTTACATTTTCTTCATCACGCTATTTTATATGTAACTTCGCTATATCACGCTATATTTTGTATAGCTTCTGGAGGAGGGACATGTTACTTTGATAGCACGCTATTTTATATGTAACTTCGCTATATCACGCTATATCTTGTATAGCTTCTGGAGGTGGGCCACGCTATTTTTGATAGCACGCTATATCAGTATGTGTACTCTCGGAGAAATCACTTCAAGCCAACAAAGAGAAGCAAGATTTCGAGTAACACCTCAACACTCTAGGATAGGCGCAAATATATTCATCATTCAGAAGGTGATCACATGAAGAAACATGCGGAATAGAAAATGGAGACAAATACCATAGACAACTCTGCATAATAAGCTGACCAATAACTTAACCATGAAGGATGAAAAAAATATGCTCAGATTGACAAGGTAAACACGTGTACAATAAATAATAGTTGAAGCTAAGACAACTGATATGTTTCCATAGTTCAACTTGTTGACACAAGCATGAAGACTTACGTTCAACCATCACACTCACAAACGAATTATCCTTTTCTGTTTGTCAAGCTTCACCCGCCCGCTTAATCTGGTCACTAGAGACATATCTTTGATAGGTGTTCTCCAAATGTTACCTCGGCAAATACACACCTCGGATTCTCAAAGGGCACCATGTCAGTCCACACCTTGAACTCTCGAGAATTGGCACCTAACCGTTTAAAAGATGCCAAATCTCAAGTGTAACAAAGATGATATTATCACATAGATGTGTTATCGTATACACATCAATCTAGGTACTCACACACACTCTCTCTCTCTCTCTCTCTCTCTCTCTCTCCCCCTCTCTCTCAGTGGATAAAAATGGATATATGATACATGACACGTCTATAACGTATCTATAATTTTTGATTTTACATGCATGTTTTATACTAATTGCTATGTGTTTTATTTACATTTTATAATTTTATATATTTTCTGAGACTAACCTATTAATAAGATGCCACAGTGTCAGCTCCTGTTTTCTGCTGTCTTATTGTTCCAGAAATGCTGTTAAAGAAAATATTCTCGGAATTGGACAAAACTTTATGGGAATTATTTTTGCATAGGACCGAAAGCACCGACCGAAAACGAACCAAAGGCGACCACCCAGGAGGGGAGGCGGCCTCTAGGTGCGACCTGGAGGTGGGCTGCTCCCCAACCCGTGTGGGGCTCCTGGCGCTCCACTATGGTCGCTCTTTCGCGTATAAATTACTTTGTCCCGAAAACCCTATGCACCCGATCAGAAATCCATGAAAAGTTACGTCACCGTCGTCGTCGACAACCCTAGTTTGGAAGGGTTCTGAAGCTTTTCCCGACACCCTGCCGGAGGAGAAGATCACCACCCGAGGGTTCTACACCACCATGCCCGCTTCCGGAGTGATGCGTGAGTAGTTCATCTTTAGATTACGGGTCCATAGCAGTAGCTAGATAGTTGTCTCTCCACTTTGTGCTATCATGTTTAGATGTTGTGAGATGCCTAACATGATCAAGATCATCTTTATGTTATGCTACATTGTGTTTGCTGGGATCCGATGAATTGTATAGTAATGATCAAGTTGTTCATTTATTTATCTCTCTGTTTTATTTATATTCTTGCATGCTTTCCGCTGCTAGTAGATGCTTTCGCCAAGTAGATGCTAGTATTTCCAAGACAGAATGCTAGATAGTGGGTTCATGTCTCCGGTAGCCTGGACTCGATGACATGAACGACTAAGGCTCTAGATGTGTTGTTGCCACTAGGGAGAAAACAACTATGATTTGTCTATCTTTCATTTGATTGTTTATATTACACACTTTGCTTAATGCAATTATCTGTTACTTGCAACTTAATACTCGCGGGAGACACGGATGTTAACCCTATCCTCATCGAGAAACTTAGAATACTAAATAGAAAAGATTTGAAAATCATGGCATGAGTCTCCTTTTTTTTCTTTCTTTAGAGTTTTCTATGGGGTTGATTATTAGCAATTTTCATTGGCCAATTTGCTTTTAATAAATTTATACAAAACTTTTAAACTTCGTCATTGTTAACTATATATATATACTACTTTAATATTTTATTGATACATCTTACACATGTTCTTTATTTGATAGCAATTTACGTATAACTAGCAACATGAACAATGTAAATACGCTCAGGTATATTGATTTACATATTTATCACAATGTGTAATATTATCTTTACAACAACATTTTTTATTTCTTAAGTGAAGCTATATTTTGTGGTATTTATTATATAGTTTGAGATGTGCAAGTAATTTTATTGCACCATAGACTTATGCATAAATCTAAGAAAACCATGTATTCGATTATATGAATCAAGATAACTTTTTTTACGCGAATCAAGATAACTTCGCTGAGCTTTCTAGGTTCTAAGACTAGATATCAAGTATGGGTGTGAACAAAGAGACAATTCTAGAGTGATCCTTGGAATCCTCCCCTGCCTTTCTGTTTCCAGGGGATAGAGGTTACTGAAGCTGGTTTCATCTCACACTGCTACACGAGCACCAGACTTACCATCTACAAGCCGTCGGCACCGGCAGCTAGCACCCTTTGTTCGATCGCGTGCATGGGCAGCCTCGTGTCCCTGCCGCGCCCAAGCGTGCAGATGTACTGGGCGAGGAGGAAGCTCCGGCGTGACGAGCATGCCATCATGTTCCTCTCGATTAAAAAAAATCATGAATCCATGTTTATAGGTACAACTACGGTGCGGGCGTGCAGCTGCCTGGAATTTTTTGTTGAACGGAGGAATTTATCAAGGCAGCCATGAACATATAGGATTTGACGTGTCGCTCGCTTTCTGGATAGGATAGCTACAGTAGAGAGCGGGCGGAAAAGAGGCGACTCGAAGCTCCGAGTGCTCGCCGGCGTTCTCCGCCGCTCCCCTCTGCCTCCGGCCGCCGTTTTGGCGCCGTGAGGTGGGGGGAGCTCCGGGTGTCGTCTGCGAGTGTAGATAGGTCCTAGTTATTAGGTGTGTGTTCCTGGCGACGGCGTCGTTGACGGGGGCGATGGCGTCGGTGAGGTTTATGTCCTTCCCCTCCGTTCCCCGTTCCGGCCTTGTCGCCGGGGAGGCTGTGAAGGTGTTTCGTCCGGTGAGCTGCTCCGTCTTCGTTTTTCTGGCCGGCCGTGGCGGCGAGGGGAGAAGCAGCTGGTTGGTGGTGATCCGTTTTTGGTGTTCTTGGTGGAGTTGGTTTTCTTCTTCGTTCTGTCTGCTCTGGCCGGCCTCGGTGGCGAGGGGAGCAGCGGCGGGAAGCGGTTGGGTGCTCGTGGTGGCGGGCCTGGGCGGCGCCTCGTCGGCTGGAAGAAGGGTGGTGCTGGGGAGTGAGCGCTTTGGCCGTGCGCGTTCATCGCGTCTAGGCTCCGTCGCGCGGCGGCGGACGACTTCTGCGGCCTTCTACGACTTGTGGCGGCGCTCCTTCCTAGGCGGCAAGAGGTACGGCGACGGCGACGATGCCTAGGTTTCTGGGAGCCGACGAAGGATCCGATTGTATTTCTTTCAGGTTGCTCAGGGTGCTTCGTGCAAATTTCTGGGTCTAGTTGTAATTTTCTTTTCTTTGTGGACTTGCTTGTAATTTGTCATGGGCATTCTGAATATATGGGTCGGATCCTGTCCTAAAAAAAAAAAAAAAAGGATTTGACGTGTCATAGGCGATGGCGTAGTGGCTGTCTGCGGCCTGCTCGCGCGTGAGGCCCGCCAGCAGCCAAGCCTAAACAGGCTGCACTGTCGGCTCACCTAAGCTGGTACTGGCCTATTGGGCCGAATGAACAGGACTAGCGTCCACGTTGCAGCGCTGCTTCCTAAAACAATGTCCCGGATAAAAAAAAGTAAGACCAACTCTAACTGCTGCCCCACCCTAACAACCGTTTTATAGGTCACGAAGGGGCAAAAAGGCTCTCCAACGGTTGCCCTATGTGGTGCCCTATTATAGAGTTGCCCTATATTTTACTCCTCTTTGCCCCATATATGGGGCACGAGAGGCCGCGCGCGCCCCGTGCCCTATCTTGTCTTTCCCAGCGCGCGAAGCCCAACTGTCGCCCGGAAAGTTCAGCTCCTTCCCGGTCCCCTTTCTATCTCACTGTCGCTGACCGATTCCGGCCACCTCCGGCGAAATCTCGCGCCGCCACTCACCAGCTCGACTCCCCTTGGCGTCCCCATCGATTCCCATCATCGGTTGGCCGTCCCGCCGCTCCGCCGCGCTCCTTGAGTCGGCCGGCCATTTCCGCCGCTCCGGCGAGTTCCTCGCGGTGGCCGAGAGGCCGAGGCGGACGTTGTTGGCTCCGTAACGACGTCCTCTTCCTCTCTCGCAAGCGAATCGAGCCGGGACGCCCTTAGCCGCGAGATCGCCGTCGTCTTCCTCGGGTCCGGCCGCCGTTGCCAAGGAAGTTTCCGATGCCGTCAGGTCGCCCCCATCCTCGCCGAGCTGCTCTGCAGTCCTGAGAGTTACTCTGAAGTCCTGAGATTGGCTCAAACGTGATTTCTGACAGGAACTACCGGGTTTAGAAAGGTTGGGGTCTCGATTACAGGGATTGAAAGGTTGGGGTTTGATTCAGACTTCCTCTAAAAAGACAAGGTTTAAAACAGACTTTAATTAGGTGGACCATTAAGCCAAGTCCGTAGGTTGTAACTACGGGTAGCTGGCATACGCAGCTTCACTTAATCGGGTCACTAGCTAGGTACGTCAAATTCTAATCGACTCAGTGGGTGTAACTCTTAATTAGTTCAACGGGGACACGGTCGTTTGGGGTATGACATTGTTTACAACGCAAACGTTACGATAGTAGAGTGTTACACCTTTCATCTAAACATGTCCTGTTCATGTTGAAATTACACAAGTAAATTAATCTTGTATAGACCATGTGAGAACTTTTGCATACCCCTAAAAAAGGTGAGAGCTTTTGCATGGTGACTATATCCCAAGAACAAAAGGCCAGAGAAAAGAAAGAGGGATTAGCATGGAACTCTCAGATTTTTAGTCATGCATCTAACCTCTACAGTACATCTCACGTGATTAGCCATGACGCGCACGTAGGAATTATAATCTCGTGTACACGCTTGAATCTACAGGTATCCAGGAGTATATATTAACCGTTGATAATCGGCATGCATGTATGCGCTAGCTATATGAGTTTTCTCTTAAAAAAAAAGCTATATGAGTTTTGGTCGGATACGCGCATCAGCCTAGGGTACCTTCGTAAATTTAAACTCTTTTAGCTTTCGATCGTAAATCGATAAACTTTAGACTCAAATAGTCAGATTCATCTGCGTCCTTGCGCCTGGACACAAACATGTCGGGGACGCACAAGACCGCCGGCGACCACGGCGGCAACCAGCGGACCTCATCACGTATGCAGAGCAGCCGAACTGGTCAAGGCTTCCCCGTGATCTCCTTGGCGAGGTCTACAACAGGCTTGCCGCACCGGTCGGCCGCGCCCGCTTCGCCGCCGCCTGCACGTCGTGGCGCGCCGCCGCGTCCAGGCACCCGCCACGGCGCGCTCTCCCGTTTCTAATGCTCGACCCAGGTGTCGGGTACAAGAAAAGGCGCTTCCTGTACTGTCCTGAAGATGACGTGGTTCTGCCTCGGCTCTCACTCCGGAACGACCCTGCCCGTGGGTGCTTCGTCGGCTCTCACGACGGCGGATGGGTGGCTTGGTCGGAACCTCCGTTCGGGATCATGAACCTCTTCTCGGGAGCTGAGATAGTACCACTTTCCCCAAACCAAAAGAGGGGTGCGCGTGGGATGTACGACGGTCCATTACTCTTTCGGAAGATAATCTTCTCGGAAACGCCCACTTCACAGGGATGTATTATTGCTGGCATCATCCAGAGAAATTATGTCGCGATGTGCATGATTGGTTGTCCAGAGGGTGGATGGGCAATACATGAAGAGAGTGTCATGGATATTGCCTTCAGCAATGGTGAACTCTATGGTTTTTTTTGCGAAACACAGTACAACGCAAGCGCTCATATACACGCGCACACACTCACCCCTATGAACGCACGCACGCACACCCTACCCCTATGAGCACCTCCGAGAGACTGAGTCGGCGGGTCGAGTCTTGAGATTGACGAAGTCACCACGGGCGCCTCGCTGTCGACGGGAACGTCGCCTCCCACTGAAGAATATTCCGCCTTAAATGAGAAACACCAGCGTCAAACCTGGGGTTTGAACTCTGGTGGGCTAGGGGTACAACCACCCAACTAACCATCTTGCCACAGGCAAGTTCTCGGTGAACTCTATGGTATTATGGACTCTTATAACAAGACACTCAACAAGTTTGAGATCGCCATGGACAAAGATGGCAAACCTTATTTCAAAACCGTCTATTGGCTGGCTACTATGCCAAACCCCTTGGAGATGGTTCCCGAGTTACACGGTATATACCTTGTTGAGCTATGTGGCAAGGTTGTGATGGCGGTGAAGAGGACTCAGGAGGGACGACACTGCCCACGCAACATCCGTGTGTCATGAGCTCGCCAGCCCATGGGCCATCTGTTGGTCCAGCCCAACAGACGAAGAGGACAAGACACCGCAGCCAGCGCTACCCGACCAAGGAGTGGACTACATAACGTGCGAAGCAACCTGGGGATCGGCATCGATGATCTACTTCCTGAACACGGCTCTATCCTTGTATCCCCTCTGCTGAACCTCCTTCCCACCTCGGCTCTGAACTTCCTCCTCCTTCTTGCTGATTCCGAACCAGATATTGTATCCTGAACCATGTACTTGTGAGAATCAGGGTATCCGGTGGTAGTGTGTAACAATCTGGTATCAGAGCGCTCAGATCTGGCACCGCGCACGCGCCCGCTCGCCGACATCATGGTAGAGCTCGATTTGAAGGAGCAGATCGCGGATCTGTTGGTGGCCATGCGTGAGCAGAACACCCGCTTGGGTGGCATCTCGGAGAAGATGGAGTCGATGGAGGCGAAGGTGGCTTCACTTGAAGAGGTGAAGCCGGCGCTGATCGACTTGGTGCTGTGGAAGCCCAAGGTGGATCAGGCCATGGAGGCGATGCAGAGTGATTTGGGGTCTCTCCGAGCCCAGATCGAGCGCGCCGCCATCGCCGGGGTGATGCCTTCCTCGACGGCGCCTGGATCGACGCCAAACAACGGATCCGCTACGGATCCGCACGGATCGGCGCGTCCGCAAGTTGGTGACGCCCAGCGTCACGGGCCCGGTGGCCACCGCGTCGACAACACTTCTCGGGGTTCGTTGATGGGGCTCGCCCCTCTCCAGACCCCGAACAAGGGTACGTTTGATTTCGGCACCACTAGTTCTGCTCATGTTTCACCTGCTGAGAGCCGTGAGCATCGGGGAAAAACACCACGGATGGATTGCCCCGGATTCGATGGGGAAAGCCCGTTGGAGTGGAAAATTAAGTGCGAGTCGTATTTTCGTGTTTGTAGAATTGATAAGGAGGTGTGGGTTGATACTTCTGTAGAGTATTTCACTGGGGAAGCTGCCTTATGGCTTCAGTGGACTAATGCTCATCTCGTGGTGGAGTCATGGGAGGAGTTTGTGGTCAAGGTGTGTGAGAAATTCGGGAGGCGAGAGTTCGAACAGCTGCTGCGGCAGTTCTCTCGATTGAGGCAAACGGGAACGGTGGCTGAGTATGCAGCACAGTTTATCGTAGCCATGAACTGCTTGTTGTCGCATCATCAGTCGTGGGATCCTCTGTATTTCGTTACTCATTTTATTGATGGCTTAAGAAATGATATTAGACAAGTTGTTATGATTCAGCAACCGAGAACCCTGGACTCTGCCGTTTCTCTGGCTCGTTTGCAGGAGGAGGCCATGGAGTTGTCGAAGGAAACATGGAATGGGCGTGGACAATTTTCCTCGGGTGCTGCTGCAACAGTGCGTCCTTCACCACGCACAGCGATGCCTCTGCCTCCCCCTCTCCAGTGGGGCGGCCACCGACACAAGGTGTACCGGGTCGTGCTGGAGAACAAGCCGGTACGCGAGTTCCTGATCGCCGTGGAGCTGCAAGTGCTTCGAGTCCCAGTACTAATGAGAAGGTGCAAGCCATGCGAGCTTATCGTAGAGCTCGGGGTCTATGTTATACATGTGGTGAAAAATGGGGACATGACCGTGTTTGCGGGCCAACTGTTCAGCTTCATGTCGTGGAGGAACTGATGGGCTTGTTTCAATGCGAGACGGACTCAAATTCCTCGCAGGAAGCAGTCACTGGAAACGTGTGTCTGATATCTCATGCCGCATTGCAAGGAGCAGAGTCTCCGCAAACAGTCAGATTGAAAGGAACAGTACACAACAAAGAAGTGTTGATGTTGGTGGACTCTGGGAGCACTCATAGCTTCATCAGCGATAAAATTGCATCTCATTGGCCTGAGTTGCGCAAGTGCAAACCCATGCAGGTGACCATTGCAGATGGTGGAACACTGAAATGTGAATTGGCAATTCCGGAGTGTGTGTGGCAAGCTCAAGGTGAAGAATTCAGAACTACTCTTAGGTTGTTTCCTCTGTGATGTTATGATATTATTTTGGGAATGGATTGGTTGCAAAGCATTGGCTCTATGGTGGTACATTGGGGTCGGAAACAACTCTCGTTCACTCATCTGGGTCGATCTGTGCATCTGCAAGGAATCACAGCTGATATTTCACACTGTCAAGAAATTACAGTTCACCAACTTGAAACCCTGGTCAAGGATAACGCCGTTTTTCATATTGTGCAGCTGAGAGAAGTTAAAGATCCAGAAATACTGAGTCCATGCCCTGTACCAGTGCAGAACATTATTGAGGAGTTTGCATTCTTGTTTGAGGAACCTCAAGGCTTGCCACCTCGAAGAGAATTTGACCACCGAATTCCTCTAATTCCAGGAGCTAGGCCAGTCAATCAACGGCCGTATCGTTATAATCCTGAGCAAAAGGATGAAATCGAAAAACAAATCGCTGAGATGCTAAGGCAAGGAATTATTCAGCTCAGTACTAGTCCTTTTGCTTCACCTGTACTATTGGTAATGAAAAAGGACTGTACCTGGAGGTTTTGTATCGACTTTCGTTATTTGAATGCTATGACCATCAAGAATCGTTTTCCTCTGCTAGTGATCGACGAGCTATTGGATGAGTTAACTGGAGCAGCTTGGTTTACTAGTTTGGATCTCCGTGCGGGATATCACCAGATCAGGCTAGCAGAAGGCGAGGAATACAAGACTGCCTTCCAGACGCACCAGGGGCACTATGAATTTAAGGTGATGCCCTACGGCTTGACAGGGGCACCAGCTACTTTCCAAAATGCTATGAACACAATTCTGGCACCTCTTCTGCGTCATTGCGTGTTGGTATTCATAGACGACATTCTGATATACAGTCGCACTCTAGAGGAACACAAGCAACATCTAGCAGAAGTTTTCAAACTGCTAGCAGAACATAAACTGAAGGTCAAAAAGTCCAAGTGTGCCTTTGCACAGCAACAACTGAAGTATCTGGGGCATGTCATTTCTGCAGCAGGGGTTTCTACTGATCCAAAAAGTGTAGCAGCAGTACGGGCATGGCCAGTACCTCTGAATGTGCGAGATGTTCGCAAATTCGTTGGCATGGCAGGGTATTATCGCAAATATATTCCTAACTATGGATTGATTAGCAAAATTCTCACAGATTTGCTCAAGAAGAACGAGCTGTTCTTGTGGACTCAAGATCATCAGGTGGCCTTTGATACGCTCAAGCAAGCCCTACTCACAGCACCGGTTCTGGCCTTACCGGACTTCACTAAAACGTTTGTGGTTGAAACTGATGCAAGTGAGCGTGGAATTGGGGCAGTGTTGATGCAAGATCAACACCCGTTAGCATATCTCAGTCGAGCTTTAGGCCCCCGTCTGCGTGGTTTATCAACCTATGAAAAAGAAAGCTTAGCTATTCTTCTGGCGGTGGACAGATGGCGTCCCTACCTGCGGCAGTCACCATTTGTGATTCGCACAGACCAAAGAGCTTTGTCACATTTGGATGAGCAGCGTCTCACTACTCCATGGCAGCAAAAAGCACTCACAAAGTTGTTGGGCTTGAGGTACAGTATTGAGTACAAGAAGGGCAGTTCTAACCAGGTGGCTGATGCTCTGTCTCGGCACCCTGCTTTTGAAGCTGGCGCAGTGTTAGCCATTACAATGGGGACTCCAGAATGGCTTCAGGAGATTTGTTCCGGATACACAACAGATACGGTTACACAAAGAATGTTGCAACAGCAGCAAGATCCAAAATGTGCCAACAAGCATTTGGAATGGGAGGGTCAGCTCCTGAAATATAAGCG
The DNA here is from genome assembly GCA_947311845.1 of Poa pratensis. Classification (NCBI taxonomy): domain Eukaryota; kingdom Viridiplantae; phylum Streptophyta; class Magnoliopsida; order Poales; family Poaceae; genus Poa; species Poa pratensis. The sequence continues at coordinate 48,180,050 of CAMZMU010000038.1, forward strand.
CCGCATTTGGGTGGGAGACAACAAAGAGATGCAGCACAAAATTCTGCAACAATTACATGCAGGTGCGATTGGTGGACATTCAGGAGTGCAAGCAACATTGCAGCGCATTCGCCAATTGTTCGCGTGGCCACACATGAGATTATCAGTGCAACAGTGTGGAGGCTTGTACGGTTTGCAAGCAAGCAAAACCTGAACGGGTGCGTTACCCAGGTTTACTGAAACCCCTGAGGGTTCCTGACGCAGCCTGGCAGGTGGTGACTATGGATTTTGTCGAGGGACTTCCTCGTTCCTCTGGTTTCAACTCTGTGCTGGTGGTGGTCGATAAGCTCACGAAGTATGCACATTTTCTGCCCTTGGCACACCCTTTCACTGCTGCTCAAGTGGCGCAAGTATTCTTTGAGCAAGTGTTCAGACTACATAGTATGCCGGAAGCTATTGTGTCAGACCGCGACAAGGTGTTTACTAGTCATTTCTGGCAAACTTTGTTCAAATTGACTAAAACAGAGCTGAGAATGAGCACAGCATACCATCCGCAGACCGATGGGCAGACAGAGCGAGTTAATCAATGTATGGAAACATTTTTGCGCTGTTTCATCAGTTCCTGTCCGAAACAATGGAGCAAGTGGCTGGGGCTAGCAGAATTCTGGTATAACACCTCGTATCACACTGCTATCAAAACTTCACCGTTCCAGGCACTGTATGGCCATGCTCCTCGTTACTTTGGTGTCACGGCTGAGGCAGTCCCTGTCAAAGACCTCCAAGAGTGGCTGGATGAACGAAAACTGATGACAGCATTACTTCGACAGCATTTGCATCGCGCCAGCAACCGTATGAAGTTCTTTGCAGATGGCAAGCGATCGGAACGGGCATTTGAAGTTGGTGATTGGGTCTACCTCAAGCTGCAGCCCTATGTGCAGACCTCTTTGGCCATTCGAGCGAATGCCAAGCTGGCATTTCGATTCTTTGGCCCATTCTTGGTGGAGCAACGTGTGGGTACGCTTTCCTATTGTCTCCGTCTTCCTGCAGGCTGTAAACTGCACCCGGTCTTCCATGTCTCGCAACTGCGCAAAGGAGCACCGCCGGGCGAGGTCCATGGCGAACTTCCGGTTGTGGACGATGCTGGAGCGCATCACCAAATGCCAGAAGCAGTGTTGCAGACAAGACAAGTTCGTCGCCGACACAAGCAGCTGGAGCAAGTCCTGGTTAGGTGGACGGGACTACCGGCGTCGCTAGCCACCTGGGAGAACAAGGCGGAGCTCAAGACGCGATTTCCGCGGGCGCCGGCTTGGGGGCAAGCCGCTGTTGAAGGGGGGAAGAATGTCATGAGCTCGCCAGCCCATGGGCCATCTGTTGGTCCAGCCCAACAGACGAAGAGGACAAGACACCGCAGCCAGCGCTACCCGACCAAGGAGTGGACTACATAACGTGCGAAGCAACCTGGGGATCGGCATCGATGATCTACTTCCTGAACACGGCTCTATCCTTGTATCCCCTCTGCTGAACCTCCTTCCCACCTCGGCTCTGAACTTCCTCCTCCTTCTTGCTGATTCCGAACCAGATATTGTATCCTGAACCATGTACTTGTGAGAATCAGGGTATCCGGTGGTAGTGTGTAACACCGTGGACCAATCTTTGTGTTATTCAAGCTAGCTGACGCAAGCATTGATGGAGTGACCTTGCACCGTTCTTTTAACTGGGAAGAGATGACGAACCTAGATGACCATGCATTGTTTCTGGGGCCGACGTGCTCCAAGGCAGTACACGTGCTCGAGGACAGGCATGGCTACGCACATAGAAATCACATCTACTACTCTGACCATAGATGCTTCACACAGAATAATGAAATTTCCAGTGGCGCAAAGGAGCTGTTGAGGAGCTCGAACAATAACGGTCACCATGGCCGCCGGGTATATTACGAGGAAGACGAAAACATCAATAACGGCTTCGAGGGGATCATGTCGGTAGGCTATTACGTGAGAGATAATCTTCATCCTCCCATGTGGATTTTCCCTCCAGATCTATAGCTGATTAGGGTACAGGGTCATATCAAGTCCACCCACGTGGAGCTTACACCTTCGTCGCCCACATGATAGATGATACTATGATAGTCCACTTCGCGACCAACTTTTTTTTTCATTCTTAATCAAATTTACCGTAAGGGATATACTGGCTGTTAGCATTACGACATACTATATAATTACATTCAAGATTTTTGATTTTTAGTGCCCATGCATAGATCTCCACGGATGTCCTTCTTACACTTAAAATTAGCTCATGGTATTTTTAGGCCGTATTTTGAAAGTGTGATCAAAAGACGCTCTACATTTTGAAAGTATGAACAAAAGACGCTCCCGTTGCTCCTTGTAAATACCTGGCTCGGGTTTTGGTTGAGCTTTATCAATGGAACTAGGGATGATTTCCCTATTAGTCTAAAAAAATGTGCATGCTTTGTATATGTGAATTCTCTACAAGAAAACCGGTAGTCCGTGAAGTTTTTCCGTGACGTAGGTTCACATCGTCACAAGTAAAAATCTGCAGGGAGCTTGGTGATAAGAGCTTGCCATACTTTTGGATGCATGATGTGTTATGCCAAAGGATATTTTCCATCTATGCGATTCTACTCATCATACATCATGAGACACTTGTTACGTGTTGATATTTATAGGCCTAGTACATTCAGTACCAAAGTTTTAAATAGCCGGAGAAGTCATTTAGCGGCAACTTTTCTAGCAGCTAAGCAAGGCTATAGCGCAGCTATAGCGGGATAAATCCATTTAGCGTTTTTGCTAAATTCATGGAAAAATCTATAATTCGGCATCCTAAATTGATGTATATATCAGTACAATGGCAGATAATTAACCACTATCACTAATCACGCATCACAGATTCACAATTCAATAACTTACGTTTTGTATGTGCCCGACCAGCCATCCAAAATGACCAAATCACATTACGAACTAGTGAAGACTCAAGAGTCTTTACATAACATGAGCTATTTAATCAAGAATCTCTCAATCTGAACTGGAACGTGGTGTGGAAATTGAAACGTAGCAGCCCATCCAGTGACCAGTACGCATCACGGAGATGAAAATTTCGACTAAATTTTTTCGGCCCAAGCGGAACGCTATAGTGTTAAATGGGCTCCTTTTTGGCGCTAAACATGATTTAGCGGCGCAATTAACGTTTTTTGACCATTTAGCGTAAAAGCACGTAGCTGTAACGGGAAGGCTTCCAGCAGCTATAGCGTCGCTATAGCCGGAGATTTAAAACCTTGTTCAATACGTAGACTAGTTTTTTTTAGAAAAGGGAATTTTATTACTCCCAGCCTCTGCATCGAGTGATGCACACAGCCGAAAGTACGTAGACTAGTAGAGAGATCACATGAGAGATTTAGGGGAGAGAGAACGGTGTCTATCCTAGAATTAAAGAAACCGAATATGTTTTAAGTATATGACAACATATTCGGTGTACAAGATATATCCTTACATATCCCTAAAAAATGTATCCTAACATTCTCTCTTAATCAAGATTACGACATTACGCCTAAAATCCTGTAAAGCTTGACTTGGCAAAGGCTTGGTGAAGCCATCCGCAACCTAATCCTTGGATGATATAAATCGGATGTCCAATTTCTTCTAAGCAACTTTTTCATGAACAAATGATAATTAATCTCGATATGTTTAATTCTGCCATGAAAAAATTATTGGAAAAAAATGTAACGCCCAAATTATCATACCATAGACAGGGCACCTTCATGAAGAGGAACCGCTGCTGTCCTGGCGTGGGCTGAGTTGAAGAGCACGCTGCAAAGCTGACGGCGGCGCCGATTATGTGGAGTAAAACCAAACTGAACTCCAGGGCCAAGTCTGCTACGCAGTAACAAATGTGAGTTTTGCCGCTCAAGGATATTTTAGTTGACCATATGCTCTATGCTTTGGTGCGTCGTCCCGAGCAAAGGTCGTCGTCGTCTTCACATTCTTCCAACTTCCGCAGGCTGCAAGAGCTTTACTTCCGGAGTACAATGTGAAAGTTCTTAGACTTCGAAACACCGCGACACGATGACCACGGAAAGCATGTAGTGATCAGAAACTGTTGTCACAGAAATATCGATATCTCTTCCTTATGTGTTACGCTATTGCGGATCAAGATATTACAAACATTATTTCCTTTGTATTGACTAAAGCTCATTCCAGAGCTTGTCGGGCTTAGTAAAAGAGTGTTTTTATTGGAAGTTGTGCAAACATGCGGTAGTTGATTTCACCCAGCCGTGAAACATTTCATCACAATAAAATCAACAGAAGCACACACTTTTCATTTTGGATAAGACAACCATATATGAATTTGGACAGAAAACTAAATATCTTATCTCCAGAGCGTGTAAAGTTCGAATCTGAGAGCAACAACCCGCGCTCAAAAAACAGCATCGTTGAATTTTTGGTCAAAATTCACGAAATTCGCACTTTTCGGTAAGGAGTGAGAATATATGTTCTAGACTAAAATTTTCTTTCGAATTGGAATAAATCCAAGAGATGACACTTCAACACAATATAAACCATGTTCTTGACATGAAGTTGGCTTTAGTATAGTGATTGCCGGTCTTGATAAGTTTTTTAGTTGTTTCTAAGTTATATTCTAGACATTTCTGTTAGCGCACCGCGTGGGCTAGTATTTTGCTGTGGTGTTTGTTTCTCCTGACTATTTCCCTGTTGGGTGTGTACATGCGTTTTAGCCTGATTGCCTGTTTAGAGACGTTGTAAATCACGTTGTTGTTATTCTTTCTCTCCTATCTTATGTAAAGACAGAGCTCCTGCCGTTTAGTTTCAAAAAAGTTATATTCTAGACTACAAATATGGATGAAAAATATTTCTACGAAATTTCGTTAATCTCCAAAAATTCTTGAATCTCCAGTGTGTGAAAAATAAGCAACAAAATGTTAAACCCTGCGAGCAATCACAAAGCAATTCCACTGCAGTTTCCAGCACAAAGCTCTTCTCTTGGCAGTTTGCAGCGGAGTTATGGAAACTGAAGCCTAACGCCGAGAGACTGATGACAACAGATAAGTACACTGCAGTTCCCAATCATGTATCCATCCGCTCAGCGCGGTGACGACCGTATGTGTTGTGTGTGTGTCGAATATTATGTACGAGTAGGGTTAGGTTTGGACTTGGAATTGTATTAGGTGTGGATAGGTACGAGTAGTGTTCGAATCGAACTCTTGTAACCTGGGCCTCCCATATAATGAGGGGAGCACCACACGTGTAACCCATGACGACTTAATAGCAACAGACACGCAGGGGGAGCCGGCGGCTTGTGCCGGCGCCTAGGGCGGTCAGGGTTGCGGTATCAATGGGAAGGATCGCCCGTAGTCATGCCCCGCAGATGTAGACGAGTTCGCCGAACTACGTTAACAAATCTCGGTGTCGACATCATGTTGTGATTGCTTGGTTCTCGGTAGATCGATTATGCGCCTACGACGTCAACAATTGGTATCAGAGCGAGGTTGAAGGCCACGGAATTTGATCTAGAGGAAGTGGACAGCAGGCGATTGTTGTTGCGGAAGGTGTTCGTGTGTCGTGCATCGCCAGATCGGGATCGTGTCACGCCCTCTACTTCCACGATGGCGGACATCGAGTCATGTGGCTGAGCTGGCGAGCTAGGATTGGCCCAGCTCAGCTCCTGCGTGTGAGTTGATGTGTGGACCTTGGGCCCCACCTGTAAGTGTGTGTTCCGGGTATATGTACCGAGCGTGTGGAGGAATAGGTGTCGTGTAATTGATTCTGAAGTCTGAACTTCGTCTCCTACCTTCGTCTGTATCCCATCCCCTTAGTTCGTCTGCTCCTCATCCCAATTTCTGTGTGAAACTCTGTTGAATCCTTGTGAAATTATACTACCGAGTTGAGGGACATCACAATCTGGTATTCAGAGCCTAAATCGCTGTCCCGCTTGCGCTCAAACTCAAGATCGGACCTGTAAAATCCCACCGTGAAAGGTGTGGTGTTGCTCCGGCGACGCCGCACAAAATCCTGACCGTGTGGTTTTGGAGAAGATGGAGGGCATCCAGAAATCCATGGAGGAGATGCTGGCCCGATTCAACACCGTGTCATCGGAGATCAAGGGAGTCTCGGAGGAGGTCCGTGGTCTCCGTCAACAACTCGAGGACTTCAGCACGGATCTGGACGGAGTGAAGCGCCGTGTTGCCGAAGGACAGCGACCACCAGCACCCCGCGTCGAGATTCCACTCGCCGACAAAGGGACAGCAGCGCCACGGCTGCTGAACAACGGGCCGCCACTGCTGGGGACGCCAGCGACGGGGGCCGGGGCCGGATTCATCATGGCGCCGTCATCACCCAAGGATGGCGCTGACGAAATACCGGCGGGCGACTTCATCGTCAGACCACGACGCCACGATTTCCCCTGGTTCACAGGTGAAACACCCATGCTCTGGATCGATCTGTGTCTGACTTACTTTGAGATGTATCGAGTACCAGAACATCATTGGGTCAGTACAGCAACACTGCATTTAGATGGTCATGCGGCACTTTGGTTTCAGTCATTCAAACGCAGAAATCGTGTTATTGCTTGAAATTGTTTTATGCAAGCAGTAGTTCAGGAGTTTGGTCAGGGTGAATATGATGGACAGATGAACAAGCTGCTGCAGCTCAAACAGACGAGTACTGTTGCGGAATATCGTCTGGCGTTTGAGGAGTGCATGTATCACCTAATTTCACTCGATGATTCCTTAAGTCAGAGATGGTTTGTGACTCAATTTGTTTTCGGGCTCAGAGATGACATCCGTTGTGCTGTTCGATTGCAAGCTCCGACAAGTATCACTCGTGCTGCGTCCTTAGCGCGGATCCAGAAAGAAGAAGCTGAGCACACTCGCCCCGGATCAAGACCTACTGCTCCAACTAAACACCCTCCAACAACACAGGCTATTGCTAACCCTTCTGTGCTTCGTCTTGAGTGGCCTAAGAAGACGCACACTGATGATTTTCAGGGAGAGAGGCAACTAAGGGATTTCAGGCGTGCCAATAACTTATGTTTCAAATGTGGAGACAAATATTCAGACGAGCATCGGTGTAAGAGATCTGGACAACTACTCACCATAGAGGTTGGTGAGTTTGGGGAGGTCATCTCTGATGATGCTGAACAGGCTCTAAAGTTACTAGATGAACCAGTGGTCACTGCTAACTGCTGTCAACTGTCTGCCGATGCTCTGACTGGTACTGATCGTGGTGAAACAATTCGTTTGAGGGCTCTTGTGGGAAATCATGTGATGTTGCTCCTTATCGATTCTGGAAGCACACACACTTTTGTCACACGAGCCTTTGCTGAAAGAGCTGGATGTGCCATCTCATCTGCCCCATCACTACGAGTTAAAGTAGCTAATGGTGAATTGATGACTTCAAATGGGCAAGTCATCGGACTATCTTGGTGGACTCAGGGAAATACTTTCACCACTAACATGAGAATCTTGGAGTTGGGAGCTTATGATGCTATTCTGGGTGCCAATTGGTTGAAGCAATTTGGCAGGATGACCATTGACTGGCAGGAGAAATACTTATCCTTCAACTACTTGGGCAAAGAGATTACACTGAAAGGAGTGGTTCAACCACAGAAACAATTTCTTTCTGTTTTATCAGACACTGTTTCTTCTTCATTGCTTCAAGAACTGACAATACAATCTCCCAATGAAAAAGGATATTCTCTGGAAAAGGGATTAATCAAATATAAGGGTCGTTTGGTGACTGGGAACAATTTAGACTTACGAACCAAGCTAATAGGTTCATTACTTGATAGTGCAGTAGGCGGGCATTCGGGTATTCAAGCCACTCAACGCATTAAATAGCTTAAGCTAGCAGTGGAAAACTGCGCATCAGCGTCTTGTGTGTCAACAAGCGAAACACACACATCAGAAGCTTGCGGGCTTGCTACAGCCTCTACTACCACCAAAAGGTCCATGGCAACAAATGACCATGGATTTCAATGAAGGTCTACCTGTGTCTGATGGTGCCAAAACCATTGTGGTGGTTGTGGATCGTTTAACAAAAGACCAGAGTGAGCAGGTTAAGCAGTGCTTGGAGCAGTATTTGCGGTGTGTTGTGCACGATAACCCAAAGCATTGGCGTGGATGGCTAGGGCTGACAGAGTTCTGATACAACTACAGTTTCCATACTGCTCTTGGCTGTTCACCTTTCAAAGCGCTATATCAGACTGATCTCAATTTTGGAGGAATGCCAAATTTGATGGTCTCAGCGGATTTAGTAGCAGAAGATACATCACTGGAATATCAGGCACAGACTGAACTCTTACGTGCTCAACTCTTTCGAGAACAACAGCGCATGAAAAACTATGCTGACAAGAACAGAACTGAGCGCCATTTCACTGTAGGTGATCAGGTTCTCCTGAAACTTCTACCTTATGCACAACAGTCTGTTGTCAATCGCCCATATCCAAAGCCTTCTTACAAGTATTTTGGACCATATACAATTCTTGAGCGCATTGGAGAAGTAGCATATAAGCTGGCATTACCCCCATCTGCTCAGATTCATCCGGTGTTTCACGTTTTACAACTTAAGCTCTTTACTGCCAGTGATACACCAGTTTTCGCTGACATTCCAGTTGTTCCAACGATCAATGCTGCCAAGCCAGTCCCACTCGGCATTCTGCAACGCCGACTGGTGCGCAAAGGTAACGCTGCTTCACCACAAGTGTTGATCAAGTGGGCTCATCTGCCGGACGACATGTCCACCTGGGAGGATTATTACGTGCTCAAGACTCGTTTTCCTGATGCTGCGCTATGGGATGATGAACAAGCACAAGTGGTGGCATCTCAGGGGGGAAACTGTCACGCCCTCTACTTCCACGATGGCGGACATCGAGTCATGTGGCTGAGCTGGCGAGCTAGGATTGGCCCAGCTCAGCTCCTGCGTGTGAGTTGATGTGTGGACCTTGGGCCCCACCTGTAAGTGTGTGTTCCGGGTATATGTACCCGAGCGTGTGGAGGAATAGGTGTCGTGTAATTGATTATGAAGTCTGAACTTCGTCTCCTACCTTCGTCTGTATCCCATCCCCTTAGTTCGTCTGCTCCTCATCCCAATTTCTGTGTGAAACTCTGTTGAATCCTTGTGAAATTATACTACCGAGTTGAGGGACATCACAGATCGCGATCGCGATCAGCAAGCGGCGAATCGGGCGAACCGATTGGTATTGGCGGTAGCACGCGTGGAGGACGCCGCGGAGCAGCTAGCACGATCGAATCGCAGTCCACGTCGAAGCAATTGGAAGCAGCGACTATGCAGTGCGGCAGATCAGATCGATCCGTTCAGCGGCGGCGGGCGGACAGCAAAGCGCGGCAGAGCCTAGGGCAAGCGGCCCAGACTCGGGGAGTTGCAGGCTTGCTACGCAGTAGATCGATCGAGATGGATGCAGGCAGCGTCACGTGCGTGTTGGCCGGGCATTGGCCTCGTGCGGGAGCAGCCTGGCTGTACTGCAGGAGCCGTGAGATTTGTTTGGACCAAAAGCGTCATGTACTGTGGATTTCCATCGGGAGCAAGGAGAGAAAAAAGAAAAGGGATTTGTCCAGGAGCTTTTGGAGTGGCACGTGAGGAGGATAGTGCTGGTGCATGTGAGATTCAGACTTGCAGGTTGCAATCCTACGTGTAACGGTGGAAGGCACCAAGGACACTACGTTTTCGTTTTTCTTTTGCTCGGTACGATTGTGTACGGGGTGGAAGCGGTGTACGGAAGACAGTCGCGGAGTCGCAGGTTCACAGGAAGATTAACAAGGTTTGGTCAATGTTATTTGATCCGAGCGTTGTATGGGCGACGTTCGATGAAGTATTGTGGGGCCAAGTTGATCAAGATGGACTGGATGCGGCGAGTGACGACGTGATAGAGCATGTCGTGAGGATCATGCATACACAGGGTGCCGGACAGTGCGCGGAAGGTGGATTGGGCACAGAGTGGAGCATGGGTGCAGTCGAATACGTTCGGCTGGGTCAGACTGGACAGTCTGACATATCGACGGGAGGTCGGTCGGACAGATGACGGTGAAGATCGGCGACAACGACGTAGGAGCGTGAGGGCTGATGGTGTATGTACTCTGTGGCGTGGAAACACGTGATGCATGGCTATGCATGCTTCAACATGCAATGGCGCGGAGTTGATTCAAGACGGTGTACACGTGAGAACTTGAAGTCGACAGGGCGTGGGGTGGACTGATCCTCTACCATGGAGTCATGTTGAAGGTGGAGCTGAAGTTTCTGGCGGAGATTTCACTCGGCTGATGGAGGGGCTACGGCGTAAGTGCACAGAGAGTCGAAGCCTAATCAGCGGGAAGGCGAGAAGCACGTTGGTCGGACTGGACGTCAGGGTTCGCGAGATACGTGGAACTCGGCATCGGTCGGGTATGACTGATGGTTGTCTGCAGTGGGGCATGAGGTGGTGTGGGTTAGCGACCCGGTAGATCTTGGCCAAGATTGCAGATGCTCGACGCGGTAGTAGCGGCGAGACGTGCGGTAAGCACGGGACACGACGACAGACCAGGGCACAGGCGGTCAGACATGTGGTCAGGTAGGTGTGAAGGGGTGCTGAAGTAGTGTTGGCGAGTATCGGATTCAAGTTGGTGACTGGGTCTATGGAGATTGACGTCAGGTGATAGACAAGAGTCAGCCATGGAAATCTGAGAAAGTGTTGGAGAGTCTGAAATGTCGGAAGCATGGAGAGTACATGGCCGTATATTCTGTGTGTTTAGTGCACATGCATGGCAAAGTGCAGGTGACTAGATACAGAAGGAGGCGGAGTGCTATAGTTGTGGGACATGTAGAAGACTATTCAGGATGAGACGAATGTGAATTTGACTCAGGGTGACTAAAAGGCGATGGTGAAATTCCTTCAAGTGTGAAGCACTTTCACGCAGATCTGTGATCGTTGTGTGATGATGTTGAAACGGGAAGAAGGGACTACAGTTGCAGGTGGAGTCACGTGGAGTCTGGGAGTAACAGTTGAGCTCATGGAGACAACCAAGTTCGAAGTACATGGAGGTTTGACGCATTGACGAATTCAAGGTGGTGAACAATATTCGCCAAGGTGGAGTTTGTTGTGTGTGTGTCGAATATTATGTACGAGTTGGGTTAGGTTTGGACTTGGAGTTGTATTAGGTGTGGATAGGTACGGGTAGTGTTCGAGTCGAACTCTTGTAACCTGGGCCTCCCATATAATGAGGGGAGCACCTGTAGTGTACCTGCACTTAGAAAATGGCAAGGTACCTGTGTATAGTGCAAACCCCTGGATCGTTTCATTTGCACACACAGTTTAAGATGAATATCACAACATTGTATCAATTATTACACGAATGATCCAGACTTGGAAAATAAATAGTTCGATACATCTTTGCATAGCTTATAGCTAGCTCAAAACAAATAAAGCAGCGGAATAAAACTTCAATGAGCCTCCATTCTTCATGATGCGCCACAGGCGAAAACATGTTGGTTGCAGACTCGAAACCCAAACGTGACCTTACTCATCGTCAGAAAAGTCTGCAACAAAGTAATATTTGCAACAGAGTGGGTCAGAATCATTAAAAATGATCCTGGCAAGTGACACTATGTGGACTCATATAGGAATAACTCTATAACCTATATGCATATTTGGCTGGTGGAGTTTGAAGGCTGATTTGCATAAAAGCCAATTTTGCCTAACACTTTGTAAAACTTTTCCTTCAAACTTTTGAGACAAGATGGCTTGAAAACCATTGTCTTAACTACCCTTGTTCACCACCAAGTTTTAATTTCGAAATTTGAATGATGAAGCCTCCGTTGAATCCTTGATCAGCTGCTCAAATTGTCCGTAACCGGGGACACGGCTAAGTACTTAGTTTTTAACTCTGCAGAGGTTGTGCACTTTCACCATTAGACCCAACAAACCCAAACTATCCTCAAGCACTCAATTTGTGCTAAGGAAAAGGAGAGAGTTGAGACGAGACTTTTCAGAAGCATTTTCCCATCCCATACCGACTTGACGCGCTCCCATTCTAACCATTCTACCACCACCTGTCAAGTCGGGACGAGTCCACGCAACTTAATCCATCTAGCCAGAGCCCATATGACTAATGGCTGCACGGTAAGCAACTTCACTTAGAGAAAACCTTGGCCCCTTAATACCCTGGGTGGCAACCACAAGTGACCATCCCTTAGAGGTCACCCCTAAGAGATGACACTCAACCTTTCCATCATCTTTCATAACCAAGTCCACCCAGGTGATAAATTACTTAGTAGAATTTAGCTTTAAGGAAAACACATTTGCATAGCATCCAATAATCTACTAAGTTATCAAAAGGGATTCTAGACACAACTAGAGTAAAGGTATGGTGGGTTTAGCATATAGCTATACTTCTATCCAACACATGCATATAAGAAATACACTAAGTAATGCATATAAAATACTTAGGAAAACTTCATGGGGGTGTGCCACTTGCCTTGGCAACAAGCAGAACAACAGCAGCTGCAACAGTCCTCGTTTCCCTCCGGAGTTTCTAACACATCAAACAAGACATAATGAACAAACAAGTTTCACAAAACTTCTAAGGAAAACATGTCATGCATGATGTGCAAAATATTTCTAAGGACTAGAGATGCATGCATGCCATGCCATGAAATAATTCTAAGTTAAAACAAGACAATCAAAAGGTCCAAAAATGACTAAGGACCAAGGTCCTAACACTTGGGTCGAAATTTAACTAAGGACTAAAACTAACACATCAGTCCAAAATAATTTCTAAGGAAAGTAAACAAAAAGAGAAGTGCTAAAATTTTCTAAGGAAAAAGTATGATAGCAATGGTTGATAAATTTTTCTAAGGACCAACATTTGTTATAGCAAGTACTTAGAATAATTTCTAAGGAAATAACTAAGTTTTCCAGGTACTAAAATTTCTAAGGACAAGTTTAGCATTTTTAATGTGTTGAAAATTCTAAGGAAAAATTCTAAGTGTTCTCAACATTTTTATTACCCAAAATTTTCTAAGGAAGAATATTTCGGTGGGGTGAAGTATTTCTAAGTTATTTTGCATATAACATAGTCACAATTACTTAGCTAAATTTTCTATTCGAAAAACTAATGTGAAGAGCAATTTTAATATAATTTACTTATTAAAATAACACCTAAAAGCAATAAAAACAAAATACATGCAAAAACATAGGAAAACACTTATACAAAAATACTAGAGCAATACTACGGCCATTACTTATACAAACAAAAATATAGCAAAATATTTTGCTCAATTATCAATTTTTAAATTAAGTTATAGCCAAAATATCAATTAAACCATTTTTAAAATTTATCTAATTAATTTCGTCCAAACCTCAATTAATCATACAGAAAGTTTCTACACATTATTAGCTTTCCAAAAATATAAATTTCATAAATTTTGGCTAAAGGAATAAAAATTAATAATGAATCTAAAATCCAGGGACTAATCTGTGATGCGCAGGGGCTAAAACGTAAAGAAAACTGAAAGAATCTTCGCGCTGAAGTCCTCCGTCGACGTGGCGCCTTCTGGTTGGTGCGGAGCGTCCGTTGACTGGTCTTGCGGGCGATGTGGGCGCGGACGGGTTGCGGGCAGACGCGGACGGTTGCGGGCAGATGCGGACGGGTGCGGCGCGGCGTCGCGGACGATACGAAGACGTGGCCTCCTCTGATTGGCTGGTACCGCTTCGCGCAGATCTTCTAATCTCCACCGTTGAACCACGATCCGACGACCTAGATCTAAAGTACCAAAACGACGACGTTTTCCGCCGGAAAACATGCCGGAACCCTAATACCTACGGCGGCGCCATCGCCGGTGATCGCCGGAATAAGTTCTAAATCGATCTACGGTTCGTGGGGCGTACCGCGGGGTTCAGGGTGACGAGGCGAAGCAGATGGTGGTGACGGCGTAGTCGCGAGCGTCCTCCTTCTTCCTCCTGGAGTTGCTCCCGCGGACGGCGTCGGTGTCGATGAAGCTCGAGACGTCTCCTCTGCATGATGCGATCGAGAAAAGGTTCAGGAGGAGCGCAATAACGTGGGAAGCTCGAGGAGGTGGATAGGGAGGCAATGCGGCCGTGCTCTCACCGGAATTCGAAGATCTCGTCGTCGGCAATGGCGGCGCGGCGGGTCTCGTGTGGGCAGCCTGGTGGCTCTCGTGTTGATTTTCTTGGGGCGAAAACACGAGGGGGTCGAGGGGTTTATATGGGCTCGAGAGATTGGATAGAAACCGTTTAAACGCGACGAATTCGCTCCGGATTTGGCTAGGGTTTCGGAGTCCTTTCTTGCGCGAGAGGTTGAAGACATGACGTCATTGCTTGCGTCAGGGTGGGACCCGCTTGTCGGTGAGAGAGAGTGCGGCTGCTGGCTGGCTGGGCTTGGGCCTGTTGTTTGCTGCGCGCGCGAGAGGAAGAAGATGGGCTCGGCCCAAATAGCTCGTTTCGCCCATTTTTTTCCAGAATCTGTTTTTCTTTTCTGTTTTTACACAATTTCAAATAACTTTTGTATTTCAAACTCAAATTCACTCAAACCACTTTCAATAAATTTGTAAAAACATGCCCACATGTTTAGCATGTATTGGGGATATAATTTTCAAAATCTTTATTTGAAAATTTGAAATAATTTGAGAAGGCATCTGCAGATACTTTGCAATTTAGTTTTTGGAGATAAATTCTCTAAATTTCATAATTTGAATTCAAACACAATGCAAACAATGATGCAATGACATGATGCATGATGCAATGAAAAGTTTTAAATTTTTGTGAAAATTGGGATGTTACAAACCTAACCCCCTTAAGATGAATCTCGCCCTCGAGATTCGGTTTGGCTAGCAAATAGGTGAGGATGTTCTTCTCTAAGGTCATCTTCTCTTTCCCAAGTTGCTTCTTCCTCTGAATGGTGATTCCATTGTACTTTGCAAAATTTGATAGTCTTGGTTCTGGTAATTCTCTCTGCTGTCTCCAAAATTTTTATGGGTTTTTCCTCATAGGTGAGATCACTTTCCAGCTGAACTTCTTCTAGTGGCACTGTATCTCTCAGCGGAGTTTCTGCCATTTCAGGGTGACACTTCTTCAGCTGACTAACATGGAAAACATTGTGAACTGCGGAAAGTGCTTCCGGTAGTTCCAATTCATAAGCCACTTCTCCTTTACGTGACAAAACTTTATAAGGTCCAATAAACCTTGGTGACAGTTTTCCTTTGATTCCAAACCTCTTCACTCCACGAAGGGGTGAGACTCTAAGATAGGCTCTATCTCCAATATCATAAGTGACTTCTCTCCGTTTGGAATCAGCATAACTTTTCTGCCTAGATTGAGCTGCCTTCAATCTGTCCTTAATCAGCCTAACCTTTTCTTCAGCTTCTTCGATTATATCAGGACCAAACAGACTTCTTTCTCCTACTCCACTCCACAAAAGTGGGGTGGTGCATTTCCTTCCATACAGTGCTTCAAATGGTGACATCTCTATGCTGGCTTGATAACTATTATTATAAGAGAACTCAGCATATGGGAGATTATCATCCCAACTAGACTTATAGTCTAATGCACATGCTCTCAGCATGTCCTCCAGATTTGATTTACCCTTTCAGTCTGTCCATCAGTCTGGGGGTGAAAGCTGTGCTAAACTCTAGCCTAGTTCCAAGGACTTCATGTAACTGCTTCCAGAAATGTGAAGTGAATTGAGTGCCTCTATCTGACACAATCTTCTTTGGAACTCCATGCAAACATACTATTCTCTTCATGTAAATATCTGCTAGCTTGGCACTTGTGTAAGTTGTCTTCACAGGCACGAAATGAGCTACCTTGGTCAAACGATCAACAATAACCCAAATAGAATCATAACCAGACTTGGTTCTGGGTAGACCTGTGATGAAGTCCATCCCAATCTGATCCCATTTCCAGTCGGGTACTGGCAAGGCTGAAGTAACCCTGCTGGCTTCTGATGCTCAGCCTTTACACGGCTACACACATCACACTTGGCAATATATTCAGCAATATCTCTTTTCAAATTGTTCCACCAAAACCTCTCCTTCACATCCATATACATCTTGGTGTTACCCGGGTGTATGGAGTAAGGTGAATCATGGGCTTCCTGAAGTATCAACTTTCTGAGATCTACATCTTCTGGAACACAAATTCGTTTCATGAACCATACTATGCCTTCTTCATCTAGTCGAAAACCTTTGGCCTTGCCTTCACCTAAATTTTTCTTGATTTCTTCCATCACTTTGTCTCCTTTTTGAGCCTCCTTGATTTTGTCCATCAAAAGAGGTTGCACTTCTAGAGATGCTACAAAACCTTCAGGTACTATCTCCAACCTAAGATCCTTGAATCCCTGCATAGTCTTCTGGCAATTCCCCTGCCGTGAGTCCGTTAACATAAGTTTTACGGCTTAAGGCATCAGCTACTACATTGGCTTTTCCTGGGTGGTATTGCAAACTCAGGTCATAGTCCTTAATCAATTCCAGCCATCTCCTTTGTCGCATGTTCATTTCCTTCTGTGTGAAGAAGTATTTAAGACTTTTATGGTCCGTGAATACTTCACAACGCTTTCCATAGAGATAGGGCCTCCATATCTTCAGGGCATGTACTACTGCTGCTAATTCTAAGTCATGTGTGGGGTAGTTGACTTCATGCTTCTTGAGCTGCCTTGAGGCATATGACACCACTTTGCCTTCTTGCATCAACACACCTCCAAGTCCTCGATGTGAAGCATCGCAGTACACTTGGAAATCTTTCTCCAGATCTGGTAAACATAGAATAGGTGCTGATACTAAACGTTTCTTCAATTCTTGAAAACTAGTTTCACATTCTTCGGTCCACACAAACTTCTTGCCCTTTTGTAGCAATTCTGTTAAGGCCTTAGCAATTTTGGAGAAATTTTCAATGAATCTCCTATAGTATCCTGCTAGTCCCAGAAAACTACGGATTCTCCCACATTCTTGGGCGACTCCCAGTTGGTTACTGCCGAAACCTTTTCAGGGTCTACTGCTATTCCATCCTTAGACACAATGTGTCCTAGAATCCTACTTGTTCCAGCCAAAACTCACATTTGCTGAACTTGCCATACAATTTGTGCTCTCTAAGTCTTTGCAAAACTTGACGTAGATGTTCCTCATGTTCCTTGTGGCTTTTGGAGTAGATCAAGATGTCATCGATGAACACCACGACAAACTTGTCTAAGAAATCCATGAACACTTTATTCATCATATTCATGAAGTATGCCGGCGCATTGGTTAAGCCAAAAGGCATAACTGTGTACTCATACAAACCGTATCGGGTGGTGAAAGCAGTCTTAGGTATGTCCAACTCTCTAACCTTCATCTGAAAGTATCCAGATCTGAGATCAATCTTTGAGAACACACAGGCTCCTTTCAATTGATCAAAAGGTCGTTGATTCTAGGAGTGGGTATTTGTTCTTAATGGTTACTTCATTTAAAGCTCTATAGTCCGTGACTAGCCTCTGAGTACTGTCTTTCTTCTCAACAAACAAGATTGGTGCTCCCCAAGGTGAAGAACTTGGACGGATAAAACCTTTCTGCAACTGTTCCTCCAACTGTTTCTTGAGTTCTTTCAGTTCCTCTGTCGCCATTGGGTATGGTCTTTGGCTATTGGTCCTGTGCCTGGTTTAAGCTCAATGAGAAACTCGACATCTCTATCGGGTGGCATTCCCGGCAGTTCTTCAGGAAACACATCTGGGTATTCCCTTACTATGAGCACATCCCGAGGCTAACCCCCTTAAGAGAATTAACCTTAAACTTCTTCATTTCAAACTTTGACTTGAATCTGATCTCTTCTTTTCTGGGTGGTGAGGGTGATTGCTCTATTTGCACAGTCTATGATCCCTTCAAAATGGGTCATCCAATCCATCCCTAGAATGACGTCTAGTCCTTGGGTTTCTAGGATTAGGAGGTTTGCTGGAAACTGATGTTTTCCAATCTCAAGGTTAAGGTTTCTACAACCAGATGATACTAACATTTCTCCTCCTGGAGAACTGACTCTAATTGGGCACCCCATGTTTTCGACAGTTAACCCATGTTTGTTAACAAATGCTCTTGATATGAATGAATGCGATGCTCCAGTATCAAATAAAACTAATGCTGGACAGGAGTTGATTAGGAACGTACCAATCACAGCATCAGGTTCATCATAGACTTCTTCAACATTGATGTGGTTCACATGTCCCTTGTTGAAAGGATTGGGCTTGCTAGGAGTGTCCACTCTCTTCTCAGGGCATTCATTAGCATAATGTCCCTTGTTGTTGCACTTGTAGCAGAGCACCTGGCTGAGATCTTTCTTGGGTTCAGAATTTGGGCGATGCTGTCCATTGTTATGGTTATGTCCAGCATGTCCATTTCCCCTGTGTCCTCCATTTGATCCTCCATTGTTTCCCTTGAATCCTCCATTGTGATTGTGAGCATGGGGTTTGTGAAAGTTGCCCCCATTGTGGTTCCCATGTTTATGACCATGGTTCCCATCATGAACAAAGTGCTTCTTAAATGAGGGTTCAGAGTGGTGCTTGTTTGAATTCATCTTCCTCTTCCTGTTTTCAGCTTTCTTCATGCTATCCTCAAGGGTGATTGCCTGATCAAGAAGTGTCTGATAAGTTGGAGCATAGGCCACAGTCAAAGGTATCTTCAGCTCATCACTTAGCCCCTTGAGAAATTTAGCCTTCCTCTTTACATCTGTGTCAACGTCCTCAGGAGCATATCGAGACAAGGCATGAAAGTCATCCATGTACTCCTTAAGACTTCTGTTCCCCTGACGCAGATTGCGGAACTCTTCCTGTTTCAGATTCATAATGCCTGTGGAAATATGAGCATTACGAAATCCTTCCTTGAATTCCTCCCAAGTCAAAGTGTCCAATGGGTGAGTAATCTGATAAGTTTCCCACCATTGGGCTGCAGGTCCTTCAAGCAGATGTGCGGTGAACCTAATTTTCTCAGCATCTTCACATTCAGCTGTCACCAGATCCTTTTGCACAGAACGCAGCCAGTCATCAGCCACAATTGGGTCAGTTGTAGTTGAGAACTTGTTTGGCCTAAGCCTAAGGAACCTGGCAAGTCTGTCCACTTGGGGAGGAGGTGGTGGTGGTGGTCCATGTTGATTTGCCATGAATTGCGCCATCATGGTCATCAGCTGAGTCTGGGCTGCCATCATCTGTTGCATCATAGCTTCGTTGTTGTTGTTGTTGTTGTTGTTGTTGTTGTTGGTGTTGTCACGACGGGGAGGCATCTGTGGTTTTAGCATAGGTGAGTAAAAGATAGACAGGTCTATGAGAAATAATTCTACCCATACAAGCATCACATAGAAAGCAATCAAACAACACATCAAGCAAAACTTCAACTCCAAATTTCTCAATTCGCACTAAACATCAAAGGGTACTAGGTATTGTCCTACCACAAGTTGGTAGTTCCAAACTAAAATTCGAAAATTTAAAAGGCGTAAGGTAAAATGGTAGTCTCACTAACTATCCTAGTCCTCAATCATGGTGCCTTCATCTACTTCTTCTTCAAATTCTTGGATTTCAAAGCCTTCCTGAATGAGCACGCTTCTGAGATCCTTCACTTCCTTCTCCAATTCTGCGTTTCTCTCTTGGAGTTCCTTCTTCTCAGCACGAAGTCGCTTGATCAAGTCACAATCAGCTTCAAGCTCCACATCATTGGTGGAAAGTTCTTCCTTCAAGTCCCTTATTTGCTTGTTTCTTTGCTTGACTCTCTTCTCTTGACTTATGAATTTCTTCTCTTGGGCCTTGAACTTCTCTTCTAGCTCCTTGGTCTTCTCTTCTTGCTCTTTTATCTTCTCATCATTCACTTGGACTTGGGCGCAAAGCTCATCATTCTTGTGGAGTTCCTCACTGGTATCAAAGTAAAGATCATGGACTAAGAGTTCTAAGCCTTGGAAATAGTCGCTCACGAACTCATCTTTGCCCATGTTCTCGGTGCCAGCAGAAGGGTGATCCTTCATCGTCACGCCTTCCAAAAGGAAGGAGTAGTGCCCCTCCAATTCATTGGAGTAGCGTCCACAAAGGCAAGCTATCACGTGTTGCATGATGATGTCGATTCCTCTCTCCATGGAGACTCCCATTACTCTGTACTCAATGGGTGCTTCGCCTTCACGTCCTTGTTGAAACACCCTGATTCCCCAAAGGCCTTCTCTTTTGAACTTCTTCAAGATGCATCCCTTGATCATGGGTGTAGGTAGCTTCAGGTGCTTGAGGATGTCGAACATGATGCTGCCGAAGCGGGTCACCGGGTAGTCCTCCTCGTCAATGTACTCGAACCTCTTCGTCATCCTTTAGTTTAGGAAGAAACAAGTATGAGATAAATGCATAAGTAAAGAATTACGAGTACTTAGAAGAAAAAGCAAGAATATATCATAGAAGCTTTTATACTTAGTAAATAAATTAAGTTTTTGGCCAACTTATTTCTAACCAAACCTAGGGTTTCGATCCTACAGGCAACACTATGCTCTGATACCATCTGTAGTACCTGCACTTAGAAAATGGCAAGGTACCTGTGTATAGTGCAAACCCCTGGATCGTTTCATTTGCACACACAGTTTAAGATGAATATCACAACATTGTATCAATTATTACACGAATGATCCAGACTTGGAAAATAAATAGTTCGATACATCTTTGCATAGCTTATAGCTAGCTCAAAACAAATAAAGCAGCGGAATAAATCTTCAATGAGCCTCCATTCTTCATGATGCGCCACAGGCGAAAACATGTTGGTTGCAGACTCGAAACCCAAACGTGACCTTACTCATCGTCAGAAAAGTCTGCAACAAAGTAATATTTGCAACAGAGTGGGTCAGAATCATTAAAAATGATCCTGGCAAGTGACACTATGTGGACTCATATAGGAATAACTCTATAACCTATATGCATATTTGGCTGGTGGAGTTTGAAGGCTGATTTGCATAAAAGCCAATTTTGCCTAACACTTTGTAAAACTTTTCCTTCAAATTTTGAGACAAGATGGCTTGAAAACCATTGTCTTAACTACCCTTGTTCACCACCAAGTTTTAATTTCGAAATTTGAATGATGAAGCCTCCGTTGAATCCTTGATCAGCTGCTCAAATTGTCCGTAACCGGGGACACGGCTAAGTACTTAGTTTTTAACTCTGCAGAGGTTGTGCACTTTCACCATTAGACCCAACAAACCCAAACTATCCTCAAGCACTCAATTTGTGCTAAGGAAAAGGAGAGAGTTGAGACGAGACTTTTCAGAAGCATTTTCCCATCCCATACCGACTTGACGCGCTCCCATTCTAACCATTCTACCACCACCTGTCAAGTCGGGACGAGTCCACGCAACTTAATCCATCTAGCCAGAGCCCATATGACTAATGGCTGCACGGTAAGCAACTTCACTTAGAGAAAACCTTGGCCCCTTAATACCCTGGGTGGCAACCACAAGTGACCATCCCTTAGAGGTCACCCCTAAGAGATGACACTCAACCTTTCCATCATCTTTTCATAACCAAGTCCACCCAGGTGATAAATTACTTAGTAGAATTTAGCTTTAAGGAAAACACATTTGCATAGCATCCAATAATCTACTAAGTTATCAAAAGGGATTCTAGACACAACTAGAGTAAAGGTATGGTGGGTTTAGCATATAGCTATACTTCCAACACATGCATATAAGAAATACACTAAGTAATGCATATAAAATACTTAGGAAAACTTCATGGGGGTGTGCCACTTGCCTTGGCAACAAGCAGAACAACAGCAGCTGCAACAGTCCTCGTTTCCCTCCGGAGTTTCTAACACATCAAACAATACATAATGAACAAACAAGTTTCATAAAACTTCTAAGGAAAAATGTCATGCATGATGTGCAAAATATTTCTAAGGACTAGAGATGCATGCATGCCATGCCATGAAATAATTCTAAGTTAAAACAAGACAATCAAGAAGGTCCAAAAATGACTAAGGACCAAGGTCCTAACACTTGGGTCGAAATTTAACTAAGGACTAAAACTAACACATCAGTCCAAAATAATTTCTAAGGAAAGTAAACAAAAAAGAAGTGCTAAAATTTTCTAAGGAAAAAGTATGATAGCAAGTTGATAAATTTTTCTAAGGACCAACATTTGTTATAGCAAGTACTTAGAATAATTTCTAAGGAAATAACTAAGTTTTCTAGATACTAAAAATTTCTAAGGACAAGTTTAGCATTTTTAATGTGTTGAAAATTTCTAAGGAAAAATTCTAAGTGTTCTCAACATTTTATTACCCAAAATTTTCTAAGGAAGAAATATTTCGGTGGGGTGAAGTATTTCTAAGTTATTTTGCATATAACATGGTCACAATTACTTAGCTAAATTTTCTATTCGAAAAACTAATGTGAAGAGCAATTTTAATATAATTTACTTATTAAAATAACACCTAAAAGCAATAAAAACAAAATACATGCAAAAACATAGGAAAACACTTATACAAAAATACTAGAGCAATACTACGGCCATTACTTATACAAACAAAAATATAGCAAAATATTTTGCTCAATTATCAATTTTTAAATTAAGTTATAGCCAAAATATCAATTAAACCATTTTTAAAATTTATCTAAATTAATTTCGTCCAAACCTCAAATTAAGCATACAGAAAGTTTCTACACATTATTAGCTTTCCAAAAATATAAATTTCATAAATTTTGGCTAAAGGAATAAAAATTAATAATGAATCTAAAATCCAGGGACTAATCTGTGATGCGCAGGGGCTAAAACGTAAAGAAAACTGAAAGATCTTCGCGCTGAAGTCCTCCGTCGACGTGGCGCCTTCTGGTTGGTGCGGAGCGTCCGTTGACTGGTCTTGCGGGCGATGTGGGCGCGGACGGGTTGCGGGCAGACGCGGACGGTTGCGGGCAGATGCGGACGGGTGCGGCGCGGCGTCGCGGACGATACGAAGACGTGGCCTCCTCTGATTGGCTGGTACCGCTTCGCGCAGATCTTCTAATCTCCACCGTTGAACCACGATCCGACGACCTAGATCTAAAGTACCAAAACGACGACGTTTTCCGCCGGAAAACATGCCGGAACCCTAATACCTACGGCGGCGCCATCGCCGGTGATCGCCGGAATAAGTTCTAAATCGATCTACGGTTCGTGGGGCGTACCGCGGGGTTCAGGGTGACGAGGCGAAGCAGATGGTGGTGACGGCGTAGTCGCGAGGTCCTCCTTCTTCCTCCTGGAGTTGCTCCCGCGGACGGCGTCGGTGTCGATGAAGCTCGAGACGTCTCCTCTGCATGAAGCGATCGAGAAAAGGTTCAGGAGGATGCGCAATAACGTGGGAAGCTCGAGGAGGTGGATAGGGAGGCAATGCGGCCGTGCTCTCACCGGAATTCGAAGATCTCGTCGTCGGCAATGGCGGCGCGGCGGGGTCTCGTGTGGGCAGCCTGGTGGCTCTCGTGTTGATTTTCTTGGGGCGAAAACACGAGGGGGTCGAGGGGTTTATATGGGGCTCGAGAGATTGGATAGAAACCGTTTAAACGCGACGAATTCGCTCCGGATTTGGCTAGGGTTTCGGAGTCCTTTCTTGCGCGAGAGGTTGAAGACATGACGTCATTGCTTGCGTCAGGGTGGGACCCGCTTGTCGGTGAGAGAGAGTGCGGCTGCTGGCTGGCTGGGCTTGGGCCTGTTGTTCGCTGCGCGCGCGAGAGGAAGAAGATGGGCTCGGCCCAAATAGCTCGTTTCGCCCATTTTTTTCAGAATCTGTTTTTCTTTTCTGTTTTTACACAATTTCAAATAACTTTTGTATTTCAAACTCAAATTCACTCAAACCACTTTCAATAAATTTGTAAAAACATGCCCACATGTTTAGCATGTATTGGGGATAAATTTTCAAAATCTTTATTTGAAAATTTGAAATAATTTGAGAAGGCATCTGCAGATTACTTTGCAATTTAGGTTTTTGGAGATAAATTCTCTAAATTTCATAATTTGAATTCAAACACAATGCAAGCAATGATGCAATGACATGATGCATGATGCAATTGAAAAGTTTTAAATTTTTGTGAAAATTGGGATGTTACAGCACCACACGTGTAACCCATGACGACTTAATAGCAACAGACTGATGACTCCCAAGTGCAGGAGATCAATTGTAGTACCTTTCAATTAGAAAAGGTTGTCGAACCCACGAGGAGCTGAAGGTATTGGTTAGTAAGATTGATAAATAAAACAATAAAAGATGCAATTGTTTTTGGTATTTTTGGTTGTATAATTCCAATGCAGCAAGTAACATTAGCAAGTGAAAGCTCTCAAAGAGAGAAAGCCCAATCCTCTTATGTGACAAGAGGACAAGCTCAAGTGATGTGTAACTTATATGTGGAAAACGTTCCCAAGAGCGGCATGGATATCACTAGGCATAGAGATTTATTAAACAAGACGTTGAATATCTTGTCAAGTTTTAATCTTCTTTGGACGGAGCCATAATTCGGTATAGCTAAATAAATAGACTACATCACCTTATGATGGATCATGTGGCCAAGTAAATGACTGCACAAGAATTATTAAGACATAATGTCCCACCATAGCATTACACTCTAAGGTCCCCGATACTAATACCCTCATAATTAACTTCATGACTCAATCTTAGGTTTACTTGTCCTCCCAAGTCTTCCTCAATTCATTATACTACGGTGTTCTCCTATGAGCCCATATAGGTGAAGTGTTGTGCAGTCGACGTTCGCACAACACCATCATAGAATCACATAAAAGATAAACTCTTGACAAAATACCAACACATGTTATATATAAATCATTGCCAATTCATCCTATGCCCTCAGGAA
This sequence comes from Poa pratensis, assembly GCA_947311845.1. Lineage (NCBI taxonomy): Eukaryota > Viridiplantae > Streptophyta > Magnoliopsida > Poales > Poaceae > Poa > Poa pratensis. The sequence goes on from CAMZMU010000038.1 coordinate 48,204,878, forward strand.
CATATGGGAACTACTCACAACGTGCAAACATGGTCATAATCAGTGGCATAAGTGTTACAACACAATCTGAAATTATAACTTCACCCACAAATAATGACAAGTACTCAATCACAAACATGAATAGTAGCACAAAACAAGTATCTAGGGTATAGCAACTCTCAAACTATGAGGGGAACGGAGTGGATCACGGAGATGATGATGGAGATGGTGCTGGTCTTGATGGGGGTGATGATGTAGAGGCCTCCTCCCACGCCAAGGAGGAGAGGTGATGACGATGACGGTGATTTCCCCCTCTCCGGAGCCCCGGAGCATCAGGATCTGATCCCCCTCGGAGGGAATCAGAAGTTTCGCCGCCGCCGCGACCTCGGATGGACTAGGGAAAATTAGGGCGTAGGTTTTCGGGCGAGACGAAGGCGTTGCTAAAAAGCCCCAGGGGAGGAGGTGCCCGAGGGCGATTTTGGTGGGCCCCACGCGGCCAGGTACATGGGCCGCGTGGGCCACCCCCTTTTGGCCCTCGTGGCTCTCCTCTCTTCGGTCTTCTTTCCATTGTCTTCCTTCCGATGAAAAACCTCCGTGGTATTTTTCCTTTTATTATTTGGGTTCCTGAAACTCCTGAAACAATAAAAACAAGAAAAGGGGGTTTTCTGCCTCCCAGAAATTAAATACCAAAAATAGGGACTTTGTATGAAAGTCCCCTAAATCATCTAAAACATGTAAAAACATTGATATAACAGTGCATATAACATTCTAATATGCTACTAAAGGTTGTATAAATGATGATATAAATGCACGTATCAACTCCCCCAGGCTTAAACCTTTACTCGTCTTCGAGTAAGTAAGGACATAGATCATTAGATGCATCAATGGACTTATGGTTGATAAATAAATACGAGCATTGTATCATCATCATATTCAGTTGCAAGATAAGATTAATGAACAAAACTCATGCACATGAGGGCAACATAAATAGAAGCTCTAGCAATCACCCCTTACTTTTGAAAGCAAATAACCATTGTATGTTGGACAATCGAATCATATAGTTTTTCACATGCTTTTGCTCTTTATGGCAAGCATTATAACCTTTTATACTTTACTAAAATTTAAAGACAAGATAAACTCTCATTGGATAACAAGTTCAAAGAAGACAAATGAAAAGATAGATAGATATATAAAATGTTATCAACCTTGCTTCTCTAGTAACTAGTACAAACTTTAGTCATGGATATCTCAATCAAGTTCCTATGCTCCATACCACCTTTATCTTACACTTTCCATGGCTAACTGAAACTTCAGGTGCCTTCCTTTTCATACACATTCAAGAGCATAAGTATTGAAATATCCATGATCATTAATTTGCTCAAAAGATACTAGAGTCTAACAAGAGTGTTTTATATCCTTTTCATTATCCCTTCTCAACTTTTTATCCTACAAGACAATATCTCAACTTCAAACTATTAATTCCAAGTCATATTGACTTTTCTACTTATTTTATAATGAGGTAATCTACAATTGTCTAACATACTCAAGTTAATTAATTTCAAGGCAAGATGTGATTGAAACTCTAAATATGCCACGCTCATTTGCATGAGTGTTACCCATCAATCTCCGAACAAGAGAATTATGGATGACACCATACTTTAATATTCATTGATAACCATAAGATAGAGATACATGATAATGCTCCACGAGCACACACACGCCTAAGAGATATTGATAACTAAACGATAAAAGCAAAACATGCCATAACTAGATAGATATGATGGATTGATAAAGAGAAAGACTAGGTGGAACTCCCCCAAGCTTGACGTTCTTCCAGACTCTCTTTTGCTGCAGCCTCCTCCTTCTCATATTCTTCCTCCCATTCAGCCATCTTCCATGGGAAAGGCCTTCCATCACGGAAAGATGTAGGTGGATCATTATACCTGAGGGTGGCGGCTGCTGCAATCTTCTTGAAGCGCTCTTCATATTCGCAGTTCTGGTTCTCTACATCCCACATGAAGCATTGGAACTTTTCCCACTTGTCGATGACGTCCTTGTATCTATCTTCCAGATCTTCAAGCCTCTTCTTGTACTCTTCAACCTTCTTCTCCAGCTCCAGGTTCATGAAGTGATGGGCATCAAGGCTGCGGTACACCACAGTGCCATTCCTGAAGGTCTTGTCCTCCAACTCGTCCAGCCTTTCCTCCACCGTGCCAGTGGCCTTGGGAGCCTTTACCTCCTCCACGAGCATCACACCCTCCTTGAAGCACACGGTCTTCGGTGGTGTGATACCCGTAGAAGTGATAGCCTTCAGTAGCTACCTGAAATGAAAAGTATACGGGGTTAGGTTGAGCCTCCAAGTGCAGAGTATGTAGTAAGTGGAAGACGTGTTTTCCCCACGAGGGTGACTCGAGGGTTTAATATCGAACTCTCGGGGAATCAGTAGTGAAAGATCTATCTCCATATCCTTCTTTTGGTCACCTACAAAACAAGGTTAATTGTTTTGGTCCTCAACCTCACCTGTGGTTGTCAAGCACAAGGTGTATGAATGATATCAAGATAAATATGCAATGCAAACAAGAAATAAATATGCAATGGTGGTAATGAATGTGCAAGGATGATGATAACAATGATAAATGATATTTTTGGGTTTTTTATGATGAATGCAAGATGGAAAAGTGTTTTTGTATTTTCGGATTTAATAATGGCAGAAAATGGAAAAGTGGTAAAAGTGGTTGGAAAGGTGTTTCTTATGATTAAAAATGGACCGGGGTTCATGGTTTCACAAATGCACTCTCTCTTTTAATGGTGTGGCAGACAATGGACACATAGAGTTGACATATGAGATTGCAACACAAAGTTTGATATCAAGTTACTAATTATATGGGCATCACGTCCTAACATAGAGATCTTTTGGTTATTAATCTCTCTTATACTCCACCAAGATGCGAACTAAATCATAACACCTTAGCAATTAAGATAAATCAGAGTATAGCTTTAAGTATCATGACATGAAGTGAAAATAAGAACATGCTAGATCTAGTCATAGAGTAGTGGCGATGGTCACACCCACATCTCCGGTAGCATGGTATTTTTGTTTATCCCTAGTGAGGCAACAAAGTAAGGTAAACACCCAAGTGGATCGCGATATTTCAGTTGTCAACTTACCGCACTCACCACCCCCGTTACTCCAACTAATGCACACATCACCCCACACACGCCTCATAAACATGCTTGATCATAACAAGTATATAAGAACGGGGTACATAATATGCATCTATACTCATAACTGAAACAAACATTGCAATCTCAAACATATATTAACTCACAAAAAGATCCACCACATAGGAATTACATATATGACCGTAATCATGTTCAGCAGCTCATACGGTACTAATTAGTGAAGCTCAAAGAGAGGAGAGATACATATGTTACTTCCACAAACCCATAGTCCAGAGGTGGACTACTCCCTCTTCATGATGGAGATGGTGGAGATGTCGATGGAGAAGATGGAGACCACGCCGGCAGCGCCCCGCCGGAGTTTTCCCCCTCCAATCTGCAGCTCCAGATCTTCGTTTTCGTGTTTCTGTGATATGGCGGCGCTTGTTTTCGAGAACGCCGTGGGACTTCTTTTATAGGCGTTTTTAGGTCAAGACGAAGGCGGTGGAGAAAGATCGACGGCTGCGGAGCTCCGAGGGCCAATGGTGGGCCCCACGCGGCCAGGTACAGGGGCCGCGTGGGCCACCCCTTTTGGCCTTCCGGGCTCCGTTTGCTTGATTCCTTCGCTCCTACGTCTTCTTCCTTCCAAAATAATGACCTCGTATTTTTCCATATTTTTCTGACGACGTTTGGGTCCCTGAAACATAAAAGGAAAAAATAGGGTTTTCTGCCTGCGCAGGGTTAATTCCATAAAAATAGGAAACAATTATTTTATTTCCTAAAATCATTAAAAACAGTGGTATAACCCTTATATGATGCAAATATGATTGGAATATGAGTGATATAGTGCAAAGTTCATGTATGCATTTTACATGCATCAACATCCCCAAGCTTAACCAATACTCGTCCTCGAGTATGAAGGTGATAAAACTAACATGGGCTTTGCAATATAGCACTAACAATGGATATCAAAGATGATTGCTACTGCTACATAGAGTCAAATGATTCATTCTTCAAAGGAGTAGCAATATGCAAAATAGTTTATGAAGTGATATCAAGTATTCAATGCAAGGATGTTCAATGATAGTTCACAAAGTGTAACATAGAAGATAGTAATATGGACCACATGTATGCATAATGATAAGTAAGAACATCCTACATTGGTCATAGAGTGTAGATGAAAATCTGAATATAAAAGGTGGACACTTTGGAAAGATGTATATGTGAGTAGAGGTAAAGCATGCATAAGTTTCATCTAACTTCCAAACTCTTCTACTTAAGTTAATGATTGCAATGTGGAATTCTTGGTGTCAAGCTCTCATTACCCCTATCATAGCATCTTGAATGATTAAAGTTTAATGTGAAAGCAAATATGAGTAGTGTGCTTGATAAAGTAAAGGTTAGGTGTCTCATGCCCCTTGAATACAAGTACCTACACCATGATTACTCAACTTAGGAAACAAAGCAAGTTCAAGTTCTATCATTGTAAGTAATAATAGTATCATCAAGAGCGTCAACTGGGGTACCTCTTGTCCCAGGATATGGAACAAGCCCATATCAAAATGACAAGACAAACAAACAAGATGAACAACCTCAACACCCTTTTTATTTACCATTGGAATAGCTTTTTATTATAAGGTGCATCACAGACGGTTCACCATAGCATGTAAGTAAATTTCCACCATGAATGATGCATGGCTTAGATTAGCGGCCCAGGCGTCTCTCTAACCATTTATACAAACTCATTTAAACTACTTCATTTCCACCTCATTTCACCATGATAGGCATCCATAAACAAAAGTACATGATATCAACTAAATGATGAAGGAGCATGTTGAAAGCTTTGCATGTGACAGCATATGGGCTAACTCCCAACCTCGGACATTTATCAAGCCACTAGCATCATATTATTAATCACAATGGGTCATGTTTTATTTATGCAATAAAAATAAGTTGTGCATCAAGTTCGTGAGAGCTATATAACCAACTTTTCCCATAACAATCAATAACATAAACATTTTCATTCAGAGGTATAGATAACACAAATATCATGATATACATACTCGGAATAGCATAAAGCTAATAGGTAGATATGGTGGACTCACTGGAATAACTTTGGTTGAAGGTGTTGGAAACAAGTTTTTACTTGTTGGAATGTTTGGGCTAGCAAAAGGGAGAAAGTTGACCATCTAGATGCATGCATGAGTGTCCATAGAACTAACTAATCCATGTTAAACAAAGTAAAATAACTTTCAGCATCAAAACATGAATAAGTGATAGCTCTTGATAAAGCATTTGCAAATTATTACTCATAAACAAGCTCATGAATCATGCAACTATATGTATCATTAAAAATCAACTCAAACATCCCTTTTCCCAATATGATAAAAGCATCCAACATATTTCAACCCATATTTCCAGTAGCTCTTTCTCATATAAATGATAATGTGGTGGTCTCACAAAATAACAAACAAACCAAAAACAAACAAAAAGACGCTCCAAGTTTATGCGATAAAGTGTTTCGATCGAAAAACAGAAGTTAGACTGTGCAAACCGAGAGTGTGTAGGTCCAGTGGGGTTGTCTTCACATCCCCAAGCTTATGGTCTTCACCATCCTTGGATAACTCTTGGTGCATCTCCTCCAATCCCTGTGAAAAAACTTCAAAACACCGTTTCTCCCATTTTCTTTTCTGTGGGGTGCATTAGTAGTGATAAACAAATAGGTTTCTTGCTGCATATAATCCTTAAACAAAACATCATATGAATGTCCAGAAAGTATATAATGTTGTATGCCTACTCATAAACTCAATTGAATCAAAAAGATTCAAGATAAAGTTCAAAACATGCATAAAACAAAATGGGACAGAATCTGTCCAGAAAAACAGCAGCAGCAAAACGTATTTTTCTACCCTACAAACTTTGCCGAAAAATTGTGCAAAAATTCATGCATACAGAGGATGAAAAGTTGCAACTACAGTTCAAATATGAGCTCATTCGGAGTTACAGAATAAGAATTAAAAATCATACCGTGCACAGATTCGTGCAGGAATAAAATCTCCGAACGCTATAAGCAACTTTTCAAGACCAAAATGGGTAAAACTTGGCACTTTATTAAAAACTCCAGAAACTAAACTAAAACAAACTCTCTTGATACAGCAAGAGGACACAAAGAAAATCACACATAAAAATAACCGGGTTGCCTCCCGCAAAGCGCTTTCTTTATAGCCATATAGCTAGGCTTCTTACTTGTTGTTTATTGAAGATGAAGCTCATGAGGGAGCTTGAACTTTGATGTTCCCCTCTTTCTTGGGAAGTGTTCCATGCACTTCTTGTGTGGGAACTGAAACTTCACGTTCCCCTCCTTTGAATCAATGATAGCACCTGTAGTACGAAGAAAAGGTCTTCCAAGAATAATAGGACTAGAGGTTTTATTCCCCATGTCCATGATTAGAAAATCCACAGGCACAAAAGTCATATGTAACTCTACCATAACATCACTTACTTTCCCTAAAGCATGTTTAATGGAATCATCAGCAAGTGCAAGTTCAATAGAGCATTTTTCAAGATTTTTCAATTCAAGTACTTCATATAGTTCTTTAGACATGACAGAGACACTAGATCCTAGATCAAGTATGGCATGATGTGTCTCTTTTCCAATAGTTAATAGTACCTTGGGATTCCCAAATAAATTTTCCATTAAATTATTAGTACCTTTCAATTGTATTACCTTTCAATTAGAAAAGGTTGTCGAACCCACGAGGAGCTGAAGGTATTGGTTAGTAAGATTGATAAATAAAACAATAACAGATGCAAGTGTTTTTGGTATTTTCGGTTGTATAATTCCAATGCAGCAAGTAACAGTAGCAAGTGAAAGGTCTCAAAGAGAGAAAGCCCAATCCTCTTATGTGACAAGAGGACAAGCTCAAGTGATGTGTAACTTATATGTGGAAAACGTTCCCAAGGGCGGCATGGATATCACTAGGCATAGAGATTTATTAAACAACACGTTGAATATCTTGTCAAGTTTTAATCTTCTTTGGACGGAGCCATAATTCGGTATAGCTAAATAAATAGACTACAACACCTTATGATGGATCATGTGGCCAAGTAAATGACTGCACAAGAATTATTAAGACATAATGTCTCACCATAGCATTACACTCTAAGGTCCCCGATACTAATACCCTCATAATATAACTTCATGACTCAATTTCAGGTTTACTTGTCCTCCCAAGTCTTCCTCAATTCATTATACTACGGTGTTCTCCTATGAGCCCATATAGGTGAAGTGTTGTGCAGTCGACGTTCGCACAACACGCTCATAGAATCACATAAAAGATAAACTCTTGACAAAATACCAACACATGTTATATATAAATCATTGCCAATTCATCCTATGCCCTCAGGAACATATGGGAACTACTCACAACGTGCAAACATGATGATAATCAGTGGCATAAGTGGTACAACACAATCTGAAATTATAACTTCACCCACAAATAATGAAAAGTACTCAATCACAAACATGAATAGTAGCACAAGACAAGTATCTAGGGTATAGCAACTCTCAAACTATGAGGGGAACGGAGTGGATCACGGAGATGATGATGGAGATGGTGCTGGTCTTGATGGGGGTGATGATGTAGAGGCCTCCTCTCACGCCAAGGAGGAGAGGTGATGATGATGACGGTGATTTCCCCCTCTCCGGAGCTCCGAAGCAGCAGGATCTGATCCCCCTCGGAGGGAATCAGCAGTTTCGCCGCCGCCGCGACCTCGGATGAACTAGGGAAATTAGGGCGTAGGTTTTCGGGCGAGACGAAGGCGTTGCTAAAAAGCCCCAGGGGAGGAGGTGCCCGAGGGTGATTTTGGTGGGCCCCACACGGCCTGGTACATGGGCCGCGTGGGCCACCCCCTTTTGGCCCTCGTGGCTCTCCTCTTTTCGGTCTTCTTTCCATTGTCTTCCTTCCGATGAAAAACCTTCGTGGTATTTTTCCTTTTATTATTTGGGTTCCTGAAACTCCTGAAACAATAAAAACAAGAAAAGGAGGTTTTCTGCCTCCCAGAAATTAAATACCAAAAATAGGGACTTTGTATGAAAGTCCCCTAAATCATCTAAAACATGTAAAAACATTGATATAACAGTGCATATAACATTCTAATATGCTACTAAAGGTTGCATAAATGATGATATAAAATGCACGTATCACAGACACGAGGGGGAGCCGGCGGCTTGTGCCGGCGCCTAGGGCGGTCAGGGTTGCGGTATCAATGGGAAGGAGCGCATGTAGTTATGCCCCGCAGATGTAGGCGAGTTCGCCGAACTGCGTTAACAAATCTCGGTGTCGTCATCATGTTGTGATTGCTTGGTTCTCGGTAGATCGATTATGCGCGGTGATACGTCTTCAACGTATCTATAATTTCTTATGTTCGATGCTTGTATTATACCAATTGCTACATGTTTTATTCACACTTCATAGCATTTTTATGCATTTTCTGGGACTAACCTATTAACAAGATGCCGCAGTGCTAGTTCCTGTTTTCTGCTGTTTTTGGTTTCAGAAAAGCTGTTCTGCAAATATCTTCGGAATCAGACGAAACAAATTGCAAAGTTCCTATTTTTCCCGACACGTTCCAGAAGTCCGAAGGAGAGACGAAGGGGGGTAGCGAGGCGCCGTCCCCACCCCATGGCGCGGGTGGGCCCCCTGCCGCGCCACCTGGTGGGGAGCGAGCCTCGTGGCTCCACCGACGCCGCCCCTTCGCCTATTTATTCTCCCAGACGCGAAAACCCTAATAAACCGAGCCATTATTCCAGAAAACATCCGCTGTCGCCGCTGCCGTCAACCCTAACTCGGGGGGTTCCTGAAGCTCTCCCCGGCACCCTGCTGGAGAGGGGAATCATCACCGGAGGGCTCTACATCGCCATGCCTGCCTCCGGAGTGATGTGTGAGTAGTTCATCTCTGGACTATGGGTCCATAGCAGTAGCTAGATGGTTGTCTTCTCCTTTTGTGCCATCATGTTTAGATCTTGTGAGCTGCCTATCATGATCAAGATCATCTTATTGTAATGCTACATGTTGTGTTTGCTGGGATCCGATGAGTATTGAATACTATGCCAAGCTGATTATTGATCTATTATATATGTTGTTTATGATCTTGCATGCTCTCCGTATTAGTGTAGGCTCTGACCAAGTTTATGCTTGTAACTCCAAGAGGGAGTATTTATGCTAGATAGTAGGTTCATGCCTCCATTTAATCTAGGACAGTGACAGAAAGTTCTAAGGTTGTGGATGTGCTGTTGCTACTAGGGGTAAAACAACAATGCTTTTTCTAAGGATATTTGTATTGTTTACATTATGCATCATACTTAATGCAATTGTCTGTTGCTTGTAACTTAATACTGGAAGGGGTGCGGATGCTAACCTGAAGGTGGACTATTTAGGCACAGATGCATGCTGGATGGCGGTCTGTGTACTTTGTCGTAATGCCCAAATAAATCTCATAGTGATCATCATGACTTGTATATGCATTGTTATGCACCTCTTTATTTTATCAATTGCCCAGCTGTAATTCATTCACCCAGCATGTTAGTATTTTATTATGGAGAGACACCACTAGTGAACTGTGGACCCAGGTCAATTCTTTTACATCTGAAATACAACCTACTGCAATCATTGTTCTTTTTTATTCTCTGCAAACAAACATCATTTTCCACACTACACGTCTAATCCTTTGTTTTCAGCAAGCCGGTGAGATTGACACCCTCACTGACTCGTCGGGGCAAAGTAGTTTGATTGTCTTGTGTGCAGGTTCCAAGTCAACCGTCAGGAAGTTTGCTTTCCCAAACAACGCCACAAGTTTTCTGACGCCGTTGACACCTTCAAACATCGCCGATCTCCTACAGGATTGATAACCTTGGTTTCATAACCGAGGGAAGACTTGCTGTTGTACTCATCAAACCTTACACTTGAGGTCTCCTGACGAACGTGTGCTTTACACGCATCAAGCAAGTTTTCTGGCGCCGTTGCCGGGGAGATCGAGTTGTTCCTGCAAGGGGAGTCTCTCACTTCCAATCTCTTTACTTTATTTTTGTCTTGCTTACTTTATTTTTATTTTGTCTTGTTTGCTTTCTTTATATCAAAAACACAAAAAAAATTAGTTACTTGTTTTACTTTTGTTATTTCGGCCACTTGTTTTTATTATTCATCATGCTGCTCCCTAAGTTTGTTTTAAAAGATGTACTGGTAGGAAGTGGGTCTATCATTGGAAAAGATAACATTGAAGATTTCTTTGGTCATGTTAGCAAACTAAAAGATTTTGAAGACAAATCCTTGGTAGAACTTGCCCCTAATTATGAAATTGCTGCTGCCTCTTTAGTCCACATGCTTGAAGCTAGGTTTGTTAACCTTAATCCCATAATGCAGCAAATGTTTCTTAAACTCCATGATATGGAAGAGGGCGAAAAGAGGGATTTTGTTTTAGAAACTCTTCTCAAAGAATTTGGTGATGTCGTTGGTGAAGCTAGAAAAGTTTTTATGCGATATAAGATGCTTGGTTATTACATTGATATTGCTAATATACTTGAAAAATTAGAGAAGGAGAGATGCAAGTACACTAATGAAACTAGTTATGAGGGAGAGGGTAAAATACCAATTCCTTTTAAGCTTGTTGGAATGCATGAGGCATTAGAAAAGAACTTTAATTGGATTGTGCCTGAAAATTTATTTGATGAGGATAGTTTGCCTAAAAGTAATGAAAGGGGAGTCTCTGAAACTTACATAGATAAAATACAATGCATCGTTGAGAAAACTTCTAATCTTTCTGTTGATGCTTCTTCTATTGAGAACACTTGATTTTCACTTTCTACGCCTAGCTGAAAGGCGTTAAAGAAAAGCGCTTATGGGAGACAACCCAACTTTTTATTTTCTGTCATTTTATTTTATTTTTAGTCAAGGTGTTGTTTGCTTTTGTAACAACTCATTTGTATCTTTATTTTATTGCATTGTTGTGCCAAGTAAAGTCTCTAGTTGAAAGTTGATGCTAAATTTGGATTTCTGCGCAGTTACAGTTTTTTGCTGTCCACCGCTTTGAGCTGTACGCACTCCAGAAAATTCGAAAAATTCTTAAAAAAATCACGCATGATCCTCATATATGTACGCAACTTTCATTAGTTTTGATTTTTCGCATCTGAGCAAGTTAAGTGCCTCGAAAAATATCGTCTTTCCAGACTGTTCTGTTTTTGACAGATTCTGCCTTTTATTTTGCATTGCCTCTTTTGCTATGTTTGATTGGATTTATTTGCTCCATAAAACATCAGTGGATGTAGCTAATGTCCAGAAGCATTGGTAATGATTGTGTCACAGTAGAACATGTGAATTTTTGATTATGCACTAACCCTCTAATGAGAATTACTTTGAGTTTGATGTGGCGGAAGTTTTCAAGGAGCAAGCGAGACGGATGATATGATGCGATCAAGAAGAGTGAAAAGCCTAAGCTTGGGGATGGCCCCGTGGGTCACCCCAGCAATATTCAAGAAGACTCAAGCGTCTAAGCTTGGGGATGCCCAAGGCATCCCCTTCTTCATCAACAACCTATCAGGTCATCTCTAGTGAAACTATATTTTTATTCTTCCACATCTTATGTATTTTACTTGGAGCGTCTGTGTGCTTTTATTTTTGCTTTGTTGTTTTTGTTTTCTGAATAAGTTGGATCCTAGCATTCTTGTGTAGGAGAGAGACACGCTCCGCTTTTTCATGTGAATACTCGTATTCTTCACTTATATCTTTTGAGTATTCTTATCTAGCTACTGCTATGCTTTTAGCTCCTGTTTTTCATGCATCTCTTTTAGAGCTGTTAATTCTTGTGGAAAGTACTCTCTTGTTTCATTTTTAAATTACTTGGAGAGTTGCTTGGTTGATGTGTTGGTTCAGAAAATGTTGCATGTGGTAGTGGTGTAATGAATAAACTTGCATAATCTTGTAGATCATTGAACTTTGATAACTTGATTCTTTGCAAACGTTTTGAGATATTTAGATGGTAAAGCTTGCTGGTTAGTTAAGTTAAAATCATTAGTGGATGTTGTCTTTAAGCTTGTACCGTACTACAAACTCTACTAAAATTGTTGAAGGTGTAGTTGGACTTGATAGCTTTCCATGTCTACAAGTGATTCGTAATAACTAAGTTGTGCTGAAGGTCGAGGGATCTAGCGGGGTACTTGTACCTCCGTGAACGGACCTTCTTGGAGTGAATTTTAATCATGCTCTTAATGTTGAACCTGCTAGTTGTTTGCAATAAGCTTGTGAGTTCTTTTTGACTAATGTTAAGCTACGGTTTTTGGCACTTCCACCATCCAAATTTGCTAGCCTCTTCGGTGATGTGCATTGCCTTCTGCTCACATTGAGAGTTGTGCATACTTCGCCAGTACATCCAAACCCGTGGGAGGACTTTCTCTTGTTCTCCTACACATAAGCCCATACATCTTCCTCAAAACAGCCACCATACCTACCTACCACAGCATTTCCATAGCTGTTCCGAGATATATTGCCATGCAACTTCCATCTTACATTACATGACTTGTTGTCATTTATCATTATATATTGCTTTGCACCCCACTAGTTCCATTGGAGAGCTTTCATACACATATAGCTCTATGTGTATCCGTTGCATGGCAATCACTACTCCTTACATAGCTTCGATTATAAGACTTCCTCTTGTCTAATGATCACTTATAGCTTTGTGAGACTTTCTTCCTTTGGCTTTCCAAACCTCCATTAATGTTCTTTTAGCCATAACATCCTGGTGCCAATACCAAATGCTTGCGCTCACCGGTTGAGTAGACTTCGAAACAGTTGATTCATGACGTTCATGTTTATATTTACTTGACTGAATCCTTCTATGTTGTGAAAAATTACTTGATGCTTGGAATTGAAGGATAGAACTCCTACATTGGATACTTAAAACATCCTTAATGAACCTTGTACAGTTTCATGTCTTTAAAGCGATAGTTCATGAAAAGTTTTAGCTTGTTTAACTATCTTGTTTTGTTATCTCTTATTGAATATCAATTATAGACTTTTGCTTTGAATGATTTGATCTCAGCTCACATACTTTACAATATTATTTGATCACGATTATGTGGGTAGCATGTCACTTCAGAAATTATTTGTTGTTATCGTTTTACCTACTCGAGGACGAGTAGAACTAAGCTTGGTGATGCTTGATACGTCTCCAACGTATCTATAATTTCTTAAGTTCCATGCTTGTATTATACCAATTGCTACATGTTTTATTCACACTTCATAGCATTTTTATGCATTTTCTGGGACTAACCTATTAACAAGATGCCGCAGTGCCAGTTCCTGTTTTCTGCTGTTTTTGGTTTCAGAAAAGCTGTTCTGCAAATATCCTCGGAATCGGACGAAACAAATTGCAAAGTTCCTATTTTTCCCGACACGTTCCAGAAGTCCGAAGGAGAGACGAAGGGGGGCAGCGAGGCGCCGTCCCTACCCCATGGCGCGGGTGGGCCCCCTGCCGCGCCACCTGGTGGGGAGCGAGCCTCGTGGCTCCACCGACGCCGCCCCTTCGCCTATTTATTCTCCCAGACGCGAAAACCCTAAAACACCGAGCCATTATTCCAGAAAACATCCGTTGCCACCGGCGTCAACCCTAACTCGGGGTTCCTGAAACTCTTCCCGGCACCCTACTGGAGAGGGGAATCATCACCGGAGGGCTCTACATCGCCATGCCTGCCTTCGGAGTGATGTGTGAGTAGTTCATCTCTGGACTATGGGTCCATAGCAGTAGCTAGATGGTTGTCTTCTCCTTTTGTGCCATCATGTTTAGATCTTGTGAGCTGCCTATCATGATCAAGATCATCTTATTGTAATGCTACATGTTGTGTTTGCTGGAATCCGATGAGTATGGAATACTATGTCAAGCTGATTATTGATCTATTATATATATGTTGTTTATGATCTTGCATGCTCTCCGTTATTAGTGTAGGCTCTGGCCAAGTTTATGCTTGTAACTCCAAGAGGGAGTATTTATGCTAGATAGTAGGTTGATGCCTCCATTTAATCTGGGACAGTGACAGAAAGTTCTAAGATTGTGGATGTGCTGTTGCTACTAGGGGTAAAACAGCAATGGTTTGTCTAAGGATATTTGTATTGTTTACATTATGCACCATACTTAATGCAATTATCTGTTGCTTGCAACTTAATACTGGAAGGGATGCGGATGCTAACCTGAAGGTGGACTATTTAGGCACAGATGCATGCTGGATGGCGGTCTGTGTACTTTGTCGTAATGCCCAAATAAATCTCATGGTGATCATCATGACTTGTATATGCATTGTTATGCACCTCTTTATTTTATCAATTGCCCAGCAGTAATTCATTCACCCAGCATTTAGTATTTTATTATGGAGAGACACCACTAGTGAACTGTGGACCCCGGTCCATTCTTTTACATCTGAAATACAATCTACTGCAATCATTGTTCTTTTTCATTCTCTGCAAACAAACATCATTTTTCACACTATACGTCTAATCCTTTGTTTTCAGCAAGCTGGTAAGATTGACATCCTCACTGACTCGTCGTGGCAAAATAGTTTGTTTGTCTTGTGTGCAGGTTCCAAGTCAACCGTCAGGAAGTTTGCTTTCCCAAACGACACCACAAGTTTTCTGACGCCGTTGACACCTTCAGAACATCGCCGATCTCCTACTGGATTGATAACCTTGGTTTCATAACCGAGGGAAGACTTGCTGTTGTACTCATCAAACCTTACACTTGAGGTCTCCTGACGAGCGTGTGTTTTACATGCATCACGCGGCAACAGTATGAAAGGACAAATTAAGCTTGTTGGCGAGAGGTGATTTGTCCTGGTGCATTGTTTTCTTTATTTGTTTGGACCAGAGTTACGGGTCTTTTATTTTCTTGCGTCTAAGAAACTACAGAGCGGGTTGATAGGCTGCAAGTTGAGAAGAAACTACAGAGCAGGTTGGGTACCATGACCTGTAAACTTGACGTTCATTGTAAATTTATCCGTAGAAACAAGAAACTAGTCTAGTTTTTTTTATTTCGTGCCACCGCAGACTGACCGTGGACTTGACGTGCATCTGCTGGGTTCATCTCTCTCCGTGTTTTAGAGGAACGCTCACAGCTCTATAAATGGGCCTGATCTGGCTCAGCAGCATCAACTCAAAGTTCAATCGACCACAGAAAACACTCGATAGAAAACCCAGCAGGAAAGGTCACCAGTCTGTACGTGTGCTAGCTCAGCTCCGTCCTGAACATATGTATTCCCTTCATCCGGAAAAGGATGTCGCCAAAATGGATGTATCTAGCACTAAAACATGTATAGATACATCCATTTTATCGACATCCTTTTTCAGACAAAGTGAGTATATATATGCTCTTTATGAATTTGGAAATGATGGTTGGATATAATCGAACAAGGAAATTACATATAACACCTAACAAATTGTAAGGTTTTTGTATTATACCACAAATGTCTAAACGCCATACTTTGCAGGCAACGAGCGACTGATGTCCTCTGATCAACCGGCAAAAGTCAGCATGCATACAATGTGTTTGTTGTTTCTTATTCTGTCATGTAGTGTTGCAAGTTTCCACTGCTCAACTATCCCTGAGAATACTACAGATATGGTCTCGCTTCTCGATTTTAAGCAAGCCATCACTAGTGATCCAACTGGAATATTGAGCAATTGGAACAGCAGCGTCACCTTTTGCCAGTGGGAGGGCATCACATGCAGCAGGACACACCCAGGGCGTGTTGTGGCGCTGCACCTCACCGGCCTAATATTGTCGGGACAAATCAGCTCCTCTATTGGGAACCTCACTTTTCTTAAGGAACTTAACCTCTCCTCAAACAGTTTGTCTGGTCAGTTGCCTCCACTAAACCGCCTCCACAAGTTGCAAATCCTTGACCTAAGTCGCAACTCATTTCATGACACTATTCCTGATGCACTTGCCAATTGTTCCAACCTACAAAAATTGCACCTCCATCACAACTCTTTATTAGGAAAAATCCCTCCGAAACTAGGCCTGCTTTCCAATTTAAAAGTGTTTTGGCTTAGTTATAATATGCTCACTGGAACCATCCCGTCAGCCTTGAGCAATTGTTCTAACATAGAAAGACTATCTATAACAGATAATAAGCTGGATGGAAGGATTCCCGACCAGCTTGGGAACTTGTCAAGAATGCAACGGCTGACCCTAGGTGCAAACAACCTAACTAGTGAATTCCCAAAAGGCCTCTTTAATCTATCTAACTCCCTCCAGGTGCTTGGCTTGGAGATGAATAAGCTAGGAAATACATTACCACCAAATATTGGTGACGCACTCCCGAATCTTCAGATGCTTTTTTTGAACCGTAACATTTTCCAAGGGAACATACCAGCTTCCCTAGGCAATGCTTCAGGGTTGGGAAGCTTGGATTTGGAGCATAACAAACTTACAGGCCAAATTCCTTGTTCTTTCGGTAAGCTAAAGAGCTTATACCGATTGAATCTCGAGGCAAATAACCTTGAAGCAACGGATGCCTAAAGTTGGGAGTTCATAAATGCATTAAAAAATTGTAGCGATATAAAAGTTCTTGCCCTAGATGGAAATCGACTACAAGGAGCTCTCCCAAATTCAATAGGTAACTTTACGTCTAGCCTTCAACTGCTATTGTTGGGAGAAAATGAGCTATCAGGGATAGTTCCCCCAAGTGTGGGGAACCTTCGGTCCTTAATTCAGCTTACACTGGAGTTTAACAATCTAAGTGGTAAAATTGTAGAATGGGTCAGGAAGCTTACAAATTTGCAGCAGCTAGTTCTTGATATGAACAAATTCACCGGACCGATTCCTCCTTCTATTGGCAATCTAACCCACCTGACAACACTCTCTATAGCATTCAATGAATTTGAAGGTCCCATACCATCCACCTTGGAGAATCTTGAACAACTCTCGTTGTTGCACCTTAACAATAACAATCTCCAAGGAAACATCAGTCCAGATTTGAGTCACCTTAAACAACTAGTCCACCTAGGTCTTTCATCGAACAATCTTACTGGTGAGATACCTAATGTCATAGGCCAATGTATTAACCTAGTGACCATCGAAATGGGTGAAAACCTTCTCATATGAGATATTCCAGTAACTTTTAGCAACCTGAGGAGTCTAAACACGTTAAATCTTTCCCATAACAACTTGTCCGGAACATTCCAAAAGTTTTAGCTAACCTACGCCTTCTGAGCAAGTTGGACCTTTCATACAATCACCTTCAAGGAGAAATTCCAAATGGTGGATTATTCGAAAATGCTACATCGGTTTATCTTGATAACAACTTTGGACTATGTGGAGGAGTGATGGATCTCAGAATGCCCTTGTGTCCTTCTATATCTCGAAGGAAAGAAAACAAGTACTATTTGGTCAGAGTGTTGATTCCAATAGTTTGCTTCACAACACTAGGCATGTTGATTTTCTGCATAATCCTTCAGACCAAGAAGTCACGTAAATGATATATATCGTTGGATTCTTTTGGTAGGAATTTCCCCAGAGTTTCTTATCATGATCTAGCTCGAGCAACTGGAAACTTCAGTGAAGAAAATCTAATCGGGAGAGGAAGTTCTGGTTCAGTGTATAGAGGAAAACTGACACAGCTTGAAAGAGATGTGGCCATTAAGGTTTTTGACCTTGAAATGAGTTTTGCAAACAGAAGTTTCATATCAGAATGTGAGGTTTTGAGAAGCATTAGACATCGTTACATCACTCCAATCTTGAGAGCTTGTCTAACAACGGATAATTCAAGTAATGCTTTTAAAGCTCTAGTTTATATATTCATGCCAAATGGGAATTTGGACACATGGATACATGAAAAATCTAGAGGCGATGATTCTATGCATTTGTGCTTAGGTCAAAGAATAAGCATCCTTGTCAATGTAGCTGATGCCTTGTCCTACCTACACCATGATAATGGAAGATCTATTGTTCATCGCGATTTGAAACCAAGCAATATCCTCTTAGATGCTGATATGAATGCATATTTGGGCGACTTTGGTATTGCAAGCCTCATATTGAATTCTAGCTCTGTAAGAATTGAGCATTCAAGTTCATCCTCAAGCATATTTAGGTCAATAGGATTGAAGGGGACAATAGGGTATCTAGCTCCAGGTATCACCATCACTAAACTTTAATGATTCTAAGGCATCATGTTCTAACATATTATTTAATCATTATATTTCACAAATTGATTAATTAATTTAACATTTTGTAGAGTACACACATAGTGGCCAAGCATCAACATGCGGTGATGTTTTCAGCTTTGGAATATTACTTCTAGAGATGCTGACAGGAAAACGACCAACAGACTCCATGTTTCAAAATGAAGTTAGTATTGTCAATTTCACCGAGAGGCATTTCCCAGATCAGATACTATAGATAATCGATGTTCATCTCCAAGAAGAATGTGAGGGATACATTCATGCACCATCGGAAACAGGAAATGTTGTCACTCAATGCCTTTTGTCCCTTGTGAAAGTAGCTTTTTCTTGCACGGCTTTGCTCCCAAAGGAAAGAACAAACATGCAGGGAGTTGCCATTAAGTTGCGTGCCGTCAGAACATCATACGTTGGAGCGACTCAGCAAGAGAAATTTATGCCTCACTAGAGTGATTTTCATTCAAGGTTTTCAATGTACTCTCGATGAAGCATCACTAAAATGTTGAATGTGACAGAGTTAGTGCACAACTGCACATATAGGGAGATGAGTCGAGTAATATGCAAGGTCATGTCTACAAATTTGGGGCCAAGTTTGTTTTTTGAAGATAGTATAACTACTAGTCTTTCTCTCTTCTCACACGGTTTCATCATCTCAATAACACTTGTATTTTATAGAAGACATTGATGCATGTAAAATGCATACATGAACTTTGCACTATATCACTCATATTCCAATCATATTTGTATCATATAAGGGTTATACCACTGTTATTTAATGATTTTAGGGAATAAAATAATTGTTTCCTATTTTTATGGAATTAACCCTGCGCAGGCAGAAAACCCTATTTTTTTCCTTTTATGTTTCAGGGACCCAAACGTCGTCAGAAAAATATGGAAAAATACGGAGGTCATTATTTTGGAAGGAAGAAGACGTAGGAGCGAAGGAATCAAGCAAACGGAGCCCGGAAGGCCAAAAGGGGGTGGCCCACACGGCCCCTGTACCTGGCCGCGTGGGGCCCACCATCCTGGCCATCGGAGCTCCGCAGCCGTCGATCTTTTCTCCAACGCCTTCTTCTTGACCTAAAAACGCCTATAAAAGAAGTCCCACGGCGTTCTCGAAAACAAGCGTCGCCATATCACAGAAACACGAAAACGAAGATCTGGAGCTGTAGATTGGAGGGGGAAAACTCCGGCGGGGCGCTGCCGGCGTGGTCTCCATCTTCTCCATCGACATCTCCACCATCTCCACCATGAAGAGGGAGTAGTCCACCTCTGGACTATGGGTTTGTGGAAGTAACATATGTAACTCTCCTCTCTTTGAGCTTCACTAATTAGTACCGTATGAGCTGCTGAACATGATTACGGTCATATATGTAATTCCTATGTGGTGGATCTTTTTATGAGTTAATATATGTTTGAGATTGCAATGTTTGTTTCAGTTATGAGTATAGATGCATATTATGTACCCCGTTCTTATATACTTGTTATGATCAAGCATGTTTATGAGGGCGTGTGTGGGGTGATGTGTGCATTAGTTGGAGTAACGGGGGGTGGTGAGTGCGGTAAGTTGACAACTGAAATATCGCGATCCACTTGAGTGTTTACCTTACTTTGTTGCCTCACTAGGGATAAACAAAAATATCATGCTTCCGGAGATGTGGGTGTGACCATCGCCACTACTCTATGACTAGATCTAGCATGTTCTCATTTTCACTTCATGTCATGATACTTAAAGCTATACTCTGATTTATCTTAATTGCTAAGGTGTTATGATTTAGTTCGCATCTTGGTGGAGTATAAGAGAGATTAATAACCAAAAGATCTCTATGTTAGGACGTGATGCCCATATAATTAGTAACTTGATATCAAACTTTGTGTTGCAATCTCATATGTCAACTCTATGTGTCCATTGTCTGCCACACCATTAAAAGAGAGAGTGCATTTGTGAAACCATGAACCCCGGTCCATTTTAATCATAAGAAACACCTTTCCAACCACTTTTACCACTTTTCGATTTTCTGCCATTATTAAATCCGAAAATACAAAAACACTTTTCCATCTTGCATTCATCATAAAAAACCCAAAAATATCATTTATCATTGTTATCATCATCCTTGCACATTCATCCACCACCATTGCATATTTATTTCTTGTTTGCATTGCATATTTATCTTGATATCATTCATACACCTTGTGCTTGACAACCACAGGTGAGGTTGAGTACCAAAACAATTAACCTTGTTTTGTAGGTGACCAAAAGAAGGATAGGGAGATAGATCTTTCACTACTGATTCCCTGAGAGTTCGATATTAAACCCTCGAGTCACCCTCGTGGGGAAAACACGTCTTCCACTTACTACACACTCTGCACTTGGAGTCTCAACCTAACCCATTTACTTTTGACGCAGGTAAACTACGCACCGGAGATCAAGACTGCTCATTGGGCATCAAGCTTGTTTTCTGGCGCTGTAGATCAACCTCTTCAAGGGCCATCAAGACTGTTTTCTGGCGCCGTTGCCGGGGAATCATAGCTGAAAAGATTTATCTGAGGAAGCTCCTGCACTAGTCCTGTTTTCTAGCGCCGGATTCATCACAACAAAGTCAACATTACCAACTTGTGCTAACACCTAAGCTTGGGGAGGTTGCACCTACGTGAGCATCATCTTATCCATCTTTACCTTCAAAGCAAAATTATCTGTATTGTCATTGTCATTGCATTGTCTTGCTTTTGTAATTTGGTTTGCATTTGTGAGACACATTTTATTTTCAGTTTTGCATATAAAATTAAAA
Source organism: Poa pratensis (assembly GCA_947311845.1). Lineage (NCBI taxonomy): Eukaryota > Viridiplantae > Streptophyta > Magnoliopsida > Poales > Poaceae > Poa > Poa pratensis. Next base: position 48,226,026 of record CAMZMU010000038.1, read on the forward strand.
AATACAAAAAAAACTTGCTAAAATGGGAGAAAGAACTAAATTGTGTGACTACACAAACACTCCTAATGATCAATTTATCTCTAAAGCTATTGCCACACCTGAGATTAAAGCTGATAGCTATGAAGTGAGTCCTAGTTTGTTAAACTTGATAACTAGGGAACAATTTGGTGGTAGTGCTATGGAGGATGCCTCTATGCATCTTCATGATTTTATTGAAATATGTGACATGCAAAAGTTTAAGAATGTTGAAAGTGATATCCTAAAATTGAAGCTATTTCCTTTTTCACTTAGAGGGAAAGCTAAAGAATGGTTGCATTCATTGCCATCCGGTAGTATTAATTCATGGGATGATCTTAAAGAAGCTTTTATTAAGAAATACTATCCTCCTGTTAAAATTTTGCAAAATAGAAACAACGTCCTTTCTTTTAGGCAAAATGAAAATGAACATGTTGCTATGGCTTGGGATAGGATTAAACTTATGCTTCGAACTTGTCCATCACATGGGGTTAATGAATGGACCATATTACACTCTTTCTACAATGGTTTAAACTATATGTCTAGAAACATACTTGATTCTGCTGCTGGAGGTGCTTTTATGAGTAAAACTATAGTTGAAGCTAAAAATATATTGGAAAGCATTTTGCAAAACTATAGTCAATGGCATACTGATAGGGCACCCAATCCTACTAAGAAAGTGAATTCTATTGAGGAAACTAATGATTTGTCATCTAAGATGGATACTATTCTTGCTTTGCTTAATAAACCTAGTGTAGAAAATGTTCCTTTGCAAGAACTAGTTGGTAATAATTCTAAAATATTGATGTCAACTTCATTAGGAACTATGGTAACAATGGGTATGGGAAAAACAATTACAACTCTTATAACAAACCCCCATATGTGCCAAATAAATATGCTACTAGTGGTAATGTTTCTAGTGATTTGGAAAACACCATTAGATCTTTTATATCTACTCAAAAGGAGCTTAATAAGGAATTTATCTCAAAGTTTGAAAAACAAGATGCTTTGTTTGAAAGGGTAGATCAGCTTGCTAAGGAAGTGTCATCATTAAAGAGTATCATTACAGCCCAAAAACATGAGGAAACAATTAAGTATTGCCAAGAAGTTATCAATAGGTCTTGGGAACACATTCATGAGCAAGAAAGAGTTGCTAAAGAATCTATTGGGGTAATGAAAGAGAGAGAAATTGAGGAAGTTAAAATGCTTAGTGAAGTCAAGGATCCTTTGCTTGACTTAGAAAATTGTAGCTTGCATGAACTAATCTCCATCTTACAAAAGTTTGCAAGTGATCCTTCCATCAACACTAATCAAGCTGGCTTTGGGTCCTATATTGCTAATCATGTCTTGAAAGAGAAAATTGCTAGGTACAACCAAGAGGCCATGATACCACCTAAGCTTGGGGATATATGGATTCCCAAGTTACTAGTAACTATTGGAAAAGAGACACACCATGCCATACTTGATCTAGGATCTAGTGTCTCTTTCATGTCTAAAGAACTATATGAAGTGCTTGAATTGAAAAATCTTGAAAAATGCTCTATTGAACTTGCACTTGCTGATGATTCCATTAAACATGTTTTAGGGAAAGTAAGTGATGTTATGGTAGATTTACATATGACTTTTGTGCCTGTGGATTTTCTAATCATGGACATGGGGAATAAAACCTCTAGTCATATTATTCTTGGAAGACCTTTTCTTCGTACTACAGGTGCTATCATTGATTCAAAGGAGGGGAACGTTAAGTTTCAGTTCCCACACAAGAAGTGCATGGAACACTTCCCAAGAAAGAGGGGAACATCAAAGTTCAAGCTCCCTCATGAGCTTCATCTTCAATAAACAACAAGTAAGAAGCCTAGCTATATGGCTATAAAGAAAGCGCTTTGCGGGAGGCAACCTGGTTATTTTTATGTGTGATTTTCTTTGTGTCCTCTTGCTGTATCAAGAGAGTTTGTTTTTAGTTTAGTTTCTGGAGTTTTTAATAAAGTGCCAAGTTTTACCCATTTTGGTCTTGAAAAGTTGCTTATAGCGTTCGGAGATTTTATTCCTGCACGAATCTGTGCACGGTATGATTTTTAATTCTTATTCTGTAACTCCGCCGTCCTCGCATCTCTCTTGCCTACTCTGTCCTGCTGCAAGCTGAGCAGTCTGGAGCCAAATCAATGCCCGGTCGCAGCTGAGCAGGACGAGGTCTCGGAGGTCCTGGACCCGGGTATGGCCTGGGCCATGGCCGACCATAAAGCCACGGAGCTGGCCAAGCATTCCGCCGCCGCGCAGCAACGGCTCAAGGGGAAGAAGAAGGTCATGTGGTCGCCGTCGAACAGCAACGCCCCAATGGAGGTCGATGCCAAGGGCAGGGGCAAGGGCAAGGCCGAGTCGGTGGAGGTTTCCGATGACGAGGACGAGTGGTAGTCCATTTTAGTTATTAGTTGCTTTATTAAGGGCAAGTGCCAATTTAGTTATTAGTTGTTGATCTATTTTATAATTTTGTACTACCATGAAATTTGGCAAGGCCTTGTGCTTGACGTTTCCAACTGTGTGTGTAAATCCCCATTTGGTGTGCCAAAATCCACTTCAGTTTGCAAATGTTGCTTAGAAATGGGGCCGTTTAGCCTACCTTTGGAGCTCATTTGAAAGACATTTTTCAGCGAGTCCACCATTTTTGCTTAGAAATGGGGCCGTTTACCCTACCTTTGGAGCTCATTTGAAAGACATTTTTCAGCGAGTCCACCATTTTTGCTTAGAAATGGGGCCGTTTACCCTACCTTTGGAGCTCATTTGAAAGACATTTTTCAGCGAGTCCACCATTTTAGCTTACAAATGGAGCCGTTTACCCTACCTTTGTAGCTCATTTGAAACACATTTTTCAGCGAGTCCAAGCTCATTTGAAAATTTATATGGATTCAAGCTAGATTTGACCGAGCTCATGGCTATCCCCATTTGGTGTGCCAAAATCCCCATTTAAGTTACGATGACGGGTTACAGCCAAAATCCCCATTTGGTGTGCCAAAATCCCCATTTTGTGTCACTCAGGCAAATGGGGGTGGGCGAGCCAAAATCCCCATTGGGTACGCCGTGGTCCACTCGTCAGCGGGTAAAGCCCTAGTCCTACGCGCGCGTCCAATCAGATCGCAGAATGAGCTTCTCGCGGATTGCCCCGAGTCTGCCTGCAGATTCCTTCTAGAGGAACGATCGGACGGCTGCAGTTCACCGCTAGGGTTAGTTCGACGGTCATTGTTCAAATGGGGTTTCGAGGCACTCAACGGGGTTTGAAGGCACTCAACGGGGTTTTGAAAAGTTTGATAAAGTGTCCAAGCTTCATTTTGAAGTGACTAAGAAGGATCGAGTCTTCGTTTTTCAAATTTCATGTTTTAAACTTGTTTAATTGTCGGTCAACGTTAAGTTGACCCAAATTTGAAATCAGCTTCAAATATTCAAAAAAAAAATCAAAAAATGGAAAATCCAGCGATAGTCGTCTTATGTCATATACTAACGATTCAAACTGATAAACAAGGTCTACACACATTCAGATGAAAAATGCATGTATCTAAGTGATATCCTCGAACTATGTCGTATGAACTCGAGGTTCAAATGAGCTTCAAATATTCAAAAAAAAATCAAAAAATGGAAAATCATGCGCACATAGTCGTCTTATGTCATATACTAACGATTCAAGTTGATAAACATCATCTATAAACATTTCATATGAGAAATGCATGTATCTAAGGCGATATCTCAGACTATGTCCTATGATTTCTAAGGTGAAGAGAAGGGGTTTTGGATTTCCAACATAAAATGTTCAAACACTTCACAAAGTTTCATTTTGGAGTGACTAAGAAGGATCCCTGCTTAGTTTTTCATTTTTCATGTTTTAAACTTGTTTAAATGTAGGTCAACGTTAAGTTGACCGAAATTTGAAATGAGCTTCAAATATTAAAAAAATAAAAAAATAAAAAATCATGCGCACATAGTCGTCTTATGTCATATACTAAAGATTCAAGTTGATAAACAAGGTCTACACACGTTCAGATCGCGTAACTACACAGAGCGCGCATTGTGGGTGCCGTTCACGTCCAGTTCATGTCCAGATCACGCTTGGTGTGTTGACACGGATGAACCGACGCATATTTGCACGTAAACAAAAAGTTAATCGCGTCAGTTCTCGCAAAAAAATGCGTCTTCTACGTGTAGATGTCTCACAGCGTCTCCAACTGCATTCAATTTGACCAGAACGACGACGCACATCAACTGTTCGACACTTGGACTCGACACGTCAAGGGGCACCAGATGACGTGGTGAACATTTACAGGCATGTCAGTTCGACTAGACGTGAAGCAGGGTCACACGATGTCATCATTGCGAATAAAAACTGTAAATCGTGTTGTCATTTCACACTGCCTTGGCAAGAAAACGAAGCGACCGGCTGCCGACTGTTCGGTGCCCCAAGCGGTTATCGATCTACGCGCCGGCGGCAGTGAATTCATCACTATCCCTTCATCGCACATAAAAACCCCAATCCCATTGCATTGCGGTTCACTAGGTTCTCTCTTCTCGACATCGCGCCGGCGGCAGTTCTTCTTTCTTCTTTCCAGCCCGAAAAAACCTCAACCACCCCCTTCCCTGCAATGGATCCGTGGTGGCAGAACGAAGCCATCCCGAGCGACTCCGACGGCGAGCGGAACCCGATCCTGTCGGGGAATACTTTCTGGATTAACCCGCGGCCCAGTGCGACTTAACTTACTCGCACGGATGAAAGCCCACTTGGGAACAAGCCCAATATTGAACCGCCATAAGGAGAAAGATCTAGAAGATAAATCCCGGAGGACCTGAAGACCAAGTAGTCTCCGAGTAGGCCTCTGTGGATGTATTCCTTATGGGGAAGTTTCCTTTTGTAACCTAGCGAGTCTCTGTGCATATAAAGAGGACTCGCAGGACTTAGAGCGGGTCAAGCTATCAAGCCCCAAACCCTAGCTCATACGGCGAGTACCAGATCGGATCGCCTCCATTGTAACACCTCGATTATCATATCAATACCAATCTAGGGTAGGCAGGAAGTAGGTCTTTTACCTCACATTGAGGGGGCCGAACCTGGGTAAATCTGTGTTGATCTTTGTTCCTGCGATCCCAAGCTCGGAGATGCTTGACTCGCGTAATCCCACACCTACGAAGTCATCTATGACACCTGACGTGACAAACCCACGACAGTTGGCGCCCACCGTGGGGCCTGCGGTCAAAAGCGTCACGTTCCGCGCAGGATCCATGAAGGGAGCTGAAGATCTTGTTGTTGGCCGTATCATCACGGTCAATGGCACACCCCTCATCGACGATTCAAGCTGGGGACCGGAAGCAGATTACTTGGAGACCGGCCACGTCATCCCCTTTGGATCCATCAACGTCTTCGTCGGCTTCATTGGCGGCGAGTCAGAGGATCCATCGCAGCATGGCGACTCAGAAGAAGGAGTTGCGGTGACAGTGGACCAAGAAGAAGGATCTATCAACCACGAGTCGCTGCCTCTTGAAGACGAAGAAGGCCAATCCATTGAATATGTCCTTGAGGAAAGGCTATGCGGAGGCCCTGTGGACAGTGGCTCGCCCTCTGTAGAAGATCGGCACGTGGAAGGGGTCTACAGGACCACAGAAGCAGACGAAGGGCTGGGCATGCCACCAGGCAGCTTAGCCCCCACACCGCCGGAAGCAGCAGAACAAGCCGCGCTAGATACATCAGGAGTCGCGGCATCCGCTGCGATGACGCCAGGAGTCGCGGCCTCAGGAGTCGCAAACAGAGAAACTCCACCTGGAGTCGCGCCTGTGGAATCAGGGGCAAGGGTAACCCCCAGCGCAGCGGTCACGCCGCCACAGGGAAGTGTGTTGTTTACACCAATATCTGCGGTTAACGCGGCTGCTAGGGTGACAGAATTGGAGGCTACCAGGATTGGGCTATATGATGAAGTCCAGAGAATCGCAGATGAGAGAGCCAGGCTGGCGCGTGAGGAACAGCGCCTCCAACAGGAGCAACTGCGACTCATCGAGGAAACCAATTCTCTGCAAGGAATACAGGCCACCTTGCCACACAGGCGCCACGCGAGTCGCCTGCAGCCAGGAACAGTAAACCCTATGGAGCTGTTCCAATCACCTACCACTGAACCGGCAATTGCGGTCCCGTCAGCCGCCGCCAACACTAACCCATCAGTCGCCACCAACACGGCGCACCCGGTCGCATGGTCAGGGGTCGCACAACCCTCAGTCGCGGTACCCGCACGCATGGCACCATCTGCCATGGTTATGCGATCCGCGGCCCCGTTAGCTGCGCCCGCGGTTCAAGCACTCGCTGCACCATCAATCGTACCAGCGGTTCCATCTTTCGCAGCACCAAGAGTAGCAGAGATACCAGGGTCAAGGGCCATAGTACAGGCTAACAACAGGGCCATGATGCCCCCGCCGTTGACGCAGCCAACCTTTGTTCAGCAATCGCCACAGCAGCCTCGAAGGTTCCACACGCCGCAAGGGCATTATGTTAGCCCAGTGGAGAATCTCTTTGCGGCCACAAACATCTTGGCCAGATTAGCGCCAGCAGGAGACACGCCGATGGACAGAGAGGCACGGCGCGCCATCGAGATGCTGAGCACAGCAGTAATACAGCAGGCGAATATGTCCGAACACGCAGGACGGCTGCACTCCACCCCTTACAATAGCAGAGCAACGGCGGAGAGAAGCATCCACGCGGAGTCGCCACACGTTGCGACCTCAAGCTCGGCTAGGCGAAAAAGGGAAGATCAACCTGCGGCTCAAAATCAACTTCAGCAGATTCAACCCATAGAGATTGTGCAGCCACGCATGGCGGCCACTCCAACAGGAAGACCAGCTTCGTCCAACCTATCGTCGCGACTCAAAGGCCCAGTCTGTTTTAGCGAAAGAATCAGGTCTGAACCGTTTCCTGCAGATTTCAAAGGACCTCGCAAGGTCGCCAACTACAACGCCAGCATGGACCCTGTTACTTGGCTCAACAATTACGAGATGGGCATGAGCATCCTAAATGCATCCGAAGAGATCTGCGCACGTTATCTAAACATGATGTTAGAAGGCGCAGCCCACATATGGCTACAAAATTTGCCACCAAATTCGATAAACTCTTGGGATGAGATGAAGGAAGCTTTTATCAAGAATTTCCAAGGAACATGCAAGCGACTCTGCAGCATAGAGGACCTAGAGCGTTGTGTACAGAAGGAAGGCGAGTCAAGTCGCCACTGGATGAGAAGGGTCGCAGAGATCATACATTCCTCAGACAATATACCACCCAGTTCAGCAGTCCTTGTCATGGAGAAAAATTGCAAATTTGAGCCGCTAGTCCACAAATTAGGTCGCATGAAGGATAAAGTCAAGAGCCTAAGCGAGGTAATGGCGGCGGCCAACAAGTATGCTAGCTCGGATAAAACCAGGGACGCATCTGATGGAGAGGAAGAGGAAAGCACTGGCAAGGGAAAGAAGGCCAGTAGCAAGCCTCAACAACAGCAAGCTAGCAATGCCAATGCGAGTTATAACAAGCGCAAAAACGAGGAAGGAAATTCTGGTTTAGTCGCAAATACGAATACTCGTTACAAACAAAGCAGCGGCAGAGGAAGGAATTTTCATCCAGTTAATTTGGAAGAGGTTTTCAACCGCCCCTGCGACATCCATATAGGAAAAGATGGGAAACCACCCAACCACACGAAGGCACAGTGTTATCATTACAAAAAGTGGAAGGATGGACAGCCACTCAACACAAACTTCAATCATCAAAACGATGAGGAAGGTAAACATGGCGGAGGCAACAACAGCAACAACGCCGTCCCAAATCCGCAGTCAGATCAGCCACAGTTCCCAAAACAGTTGGGTCAGTATCATACCATTGTGGTGAATACTTCAAGGAGGGAACAAAAACTGCGACGACGCAATCAGGCTGTTAATGCCATAGTACCAGCCGTCCCACAATGGCTAAAGTGGTCCGAACAACCAGTAATTTGGAGCCGCGAGGATCACCCAGGAGAAATAAATGAAGAGGGAAAACTCGCGCTGGTGGTTGCCCCTCAAGTCGCAGGGTACAAGTTGAGCAAAGTACTGATGGATGGAGGCAGCAGTATCAACATATTATACTATGAAACTTTCAAAAGAATGAACCTTCAAGAAAAGCAGCTACACCCATCAAGAACAACGTTTCATGGTGTCGTACCAGGCATATCAGCTCAGCCATTGGGGCGAGTTAACTTGGAGGTCGCCTTTGGGACACAAAGCAACTTCAGGAGCGAGTACATTTGGTTCGAGGTTGTAGATTTCCAGAGCCCATATCATGCGCTGTTTGGCAGAGAAGCATTCGCAAAGTTTATGGCTAGGCCGTGCTATGTGTACCTAAAGCTCAAAATACCAGGCCCTAGAGGTGTCATCACCATCAATGGCGATAAAAGAATAGCTCAAGAGTGTGAAGAAGGCGACAAGGCCATAGCCAGAGCAGCTTGCATCGCAGAGAGCGCGACCATGCACGAGTCGCAGGAGAATTTTGATGACATCGTGAAGGCCAAAAGGCACCTGCCTGACTTGCGACTTCAGATTACAGCCGCAAGGGAGGCAAGGAAGTCAAAGGCTACGAGCCATTGCCAATAAGGAGACATCCCAAGCGTCGCGAGTTGTCATCAGCAGCCGCAGCAAAATTATTAAGAGTTTACATCATCAAGCTGGCCACTCAGGGCTAAAAATTCCAATTCTGGTCGCCACTCAGGCGCGACCGACCCAATATGACACTTCTGATCGCCACCTAGGCGCGATCGACCCAATTCTGGTTGCCACCTAGGCGCAACCGACCCAATTCTGGTCGCCACTCAGGCGCGACCGACCCATGTAACATCTCTGGTTGCCACCTAGGCGCAACCGACCCAATTCTGGTCGCCACTCAGGCGCGACCGACCCATGTAACATCTCTGGTTGCCACCTAGGCGCAACCGACCCAATTCTGGTCGCCACTCAGGCGCGACCGACCCATGTAACATCTCTGGTTGCCACCTAGGCGCAACCGACCCAATTCTGGTCGCCACTCAGGCGCGACCGACCCATGTAACATCTCTGGTTGCCACCTAGGCGCAACCGACCCAAGCATCACTTCTGGTCGCCACCTAGGCGCGACCGACCCTATGTATCATATAATGATTCTGAAATAAAGCATCTCAAACTACCAATTGAGTTGTGAGTCTTTTATTTTTTAATCATTGGTCCCTTGGGGGTGCGGCAGCTTTTTAGCGCGGCCTATTCCTTGGGATCGCCAAACAAGTGGCATTTATCGTGATTATACTCAACCTCTCTTGGATGCGACTTGCACTATGCGGCCAAAGTACTGGGGGTGCGGCGTCAATCGAGTTTGATTGCCTATCATGGCCGCTCTCGACCCTGAACACGCACTTTTTACCTGGGAAATACTGAGCCGCGCAAGGGCCTAAGTGAGGAAAAACCGAGACAAATCATAAGGACCAGCCTATTGGTCGAAACATGTACTGCCAAGAGTACTTAAGCAAACCATAATATTGTCTTATGACACATAAACTCTAACAATTATTACAGACCGCTAAGGGCCAAGGCCATCAAACCATTGTTTTCTCTTCTTCACTTGTGCGCAGCTTTTGGCCGGTGGGAAGGAGGAACAGGCGGCTTACCAAGCTTGCCAGAAGGAGCAGTCGCAGGCTCGCTGGAGGGCTCTTCAGTCGCGGGCTTGGGGGCTGCAGAGCTGGATACGCCTGGAGAGGGGTTCTTGTCCTGCGGAATCACCGCGCTGGACGACGGAGCGGGTAACTTCTCCCATCTGCTTCCATCTGCGTTATACTTGCCCATATAGGTCGCAAGATCAATCCCCTCCACCAGTTCAGTCGCATGGCCGCGCATATCCTTCCAAGTTGTCGCATATTCTGAGGCCGTCAGTTCGGTGCCATCCACCTTCTTCGAGGGCCTACCTTTTGCAACCTTGGCAGCATCAAAAGAAGGATAGTACGTCTTGGCCAAAGCAAGAACATGAGCCGCGCCGGTGCGAGCTGAGGACTCTTTCCAGTCCAAAAAGAACTGAGGCGCCCTAAGCAGTCTTTTCAGCAGCCCTTCAGAATCACCGGGGACTGACTTGGTCGGCAGCAGGCACTTAGACAGTGATTTCATGGCGTCACAAGCCCTTCGCGAAAAATCGCGGATATACTCCAGCTGCTCCTGAGTACTGCCGCGCTGCTCCTTGGCATCTTCACCTACATCAAGGCATGTCTCCGTCAGCTCTACAACACACAGGAAAAGATAGTAGAGAAAAAAGATGCAGTTACAAGTCGCAATACATACCAGTCAATTCTTGAGTCATGATGCACACTTTGGCGTGGACGAGGTTATGGGCATCAGAAACTTTCTTCAACTTTTTCTCAAGCTCACCAATGGAAACAGCCTTAAGCCTTGCGTCCTCGTTGACATCAGCAA